>JACEIK010001301.1:73297-94734 GCA_018107945.1 Datura stramonium
ATGGTATTCTACAAGACTAAATTAATCCTATTTCACTAGACCATTGAATTATGGTTTGATCACCTACCAAAGGAAAGTTGACATGGTTTAATCCTTTTATAAGAGCGTAACTCCATATTCGGTACATGATCAGATTAACATATAAACAAAATTCATTTAGTCCTTTTCTGAAAAATATTGCAGTTGTTTATTTTTTTAATATTGCCTCATTTTAATGGACACATTGCTAGTGGTGCTGACAAACTTACGTCTCCAAAAGAGAAGAAAAATTTATCAATTATTAAATAAATAGAATAAAAAAACCACCAACAAAAAGAACATTAACGTATAAACAAAATTCATTTAGTCCTTTTCTGAAAAATATTACTGTTATCATTCTTTTTAATATTGCTTCATTTTAATGGACATAGTGCTAGTGGTGCCGACACACCCAAGTCTCCAGAAGACAAAAGAAAAAAATTACCAATTATATAAATAGAATAAAAAACAACCAACAAAAGAACAACAATTATAAACAACAACAACAACAAAACAACGTCATACCCAGCATAATCCTACAAGTGTGGTTTGGGGAGGGTAGTGTGTATGCAGACCTTATCCCGACCTTGTGCAAGTAGAGAGACTGTTTCCAATAGACGCTCGGCTCAAGGAAGGCATAAACATTGCAGAATGGAACATAAGCAGTAACAACAACAAAATAGTAAGAGAATTGAAGCAGAAGAAACAACAATAGTGATAGAAAACTAAGAATGAAAAATATGTAAATAATAAATTACTAAAAATAATGAAAATAACACTAATACTACTGTAAAGAAAAGCAAAATGCGTAACTACCTACTACTAGCCTTCCACCCTAATCCTTGACCTCTACACCTTCTATCAAGGGTCATGTCCTCAATGAGCTGATGACTTATCATGTCCTGCCTGATCACATCTCCCCAATACTTTTGGCCTATCTCTATCTCTCCTCAGGCCCTCCAACGCCAACCTCACCTCCTCAGCGGGGCGTCTGTGCCTCTCCTCTTGACATGCCCAAACCATCTCAACCTCGCCTCCTGCATCTAGTAGCTATAGATCCAAAAGTGTCATTTTCCCTTTCTTTCTCTAATTTGAAATTCTTCTCTTGCAACTTCATGGTACTCTCTATTCGCCTTTTTTTTTAAAAATATATAACTATGAGCATTATACAAACTAAGTTATATTATAAAAATAGTTGATGGTTGATGTTACTATTTAGAGTGATAACTCTGTTGATAGAGATAGGACCATCCGCCAACATGCCCAAGTGTTGGAAGTGCTATTTAGGTGCCGCTTATACCAAACAATTCCTTGTGATTGGAAATTACAAAAGGGAAAAATCTTTTAACTCTATAGCTAAATACAATTTAAATATTCTTTTATGATTTTTCTGTTATCAAATCTTTAGTTTAGAGGAAAAGAGTGATGCAATCTTAGCAAATGCTTTGAAGTAAATCAATGCAAACACTAATATTCATAAAATGCTAAAAATATCGAGAGAAGTAGAACATTTAGAGATTAAGAGACGCCAGAGAGATAGTAAAGGCCTTGTGACTTGCGCGGTTGCACCCTTCATCAGGTATGCTACATATTTCAGTCTTACAGGAATATATTGATTACTAAAGGTGATGAAACTATTAAGTGAGTAAATATTACTTGTAGATATAGGGTTTAAAGGCCTTTAATAAACATATACAATGAAGTTTTGAGTCAATGATGGGAATAAGAACTTAACAACTTGTTGGGCCTTCATTTTCATGTGATTCAATTACTGTGGGTTGTGACAAAACATTGAATAATAAGAAAACAACTGTTTGTTACTGAATGTGTAATTACTGGCTCTTCAATCAAGAATTGAGTGTAAAAAAAAGTGTTCAAGACAAGTAATTGAGTTGTTGGAATGTGCAACAAGGACAATAGCAAATACTTGACCACCTTGAATTTTAGGAATGTGTCATATACAACTCTAGAAACCATAATTGAAGGACAGGGACATGGGCATGTGCAGAGACATAGCATATTTATACTGGTGATTGGACTTATGAGATAGCTGTGACCAAGTTATTGATATAGCAATTGACTAGACCTGTGTTGGCAGATAACATGGTACTGATGTGAAACAGACTGGACAAAAGCCCGATGTGTGGGCTGCGACACTAGCAAGTAATTGTTGACTTAATCAGTTACATCTATTGAGGGACCAAGTGAACATGTCACTTACTTTGACGGAAAAAAACTTTTCTGTTACCAAGATGATCTGAACTTCCATATTTTTCTCCTTGACTCTGATTCTGGCATCCTATGAACAAGAAGGAAAAGAGAGAATTTCATCTGAACTGATGTTCAACAATGTACCAAAGTGTCTCCTTATATAGCAGCCTTAAGCTATGTATGATACAATAAATAATTACTCTTTAACACTTGACAGAGTAAATAATTGTCCTCCAGTTAAATGTATTACACTCTACAGTTTTTTATGGGATACGATGGATTATTCTCCGAAATGGTATCACGAGTCTTGTCATATTGTAGTATAAACCGACGGTTTCCAACCTTCTTTCTTAAATTGACCATATTTTGGAAGCTTACACTGCTAATTTGAACCTAAATTCTAGAAGAAACAGAAGAGACAGAGAATGAAGTGCACCTGGAAGTATGGCCATTACTGAGCAGTCTTAAATCACATTTAGGATATGCATGTTCGAGCGCTGAAACATTTAAAAAATTTGCGCATATTCAATCTGTTTTCTTGTGTCTTATGAGATGCTTATGAGCAGTCTGTGACTATGACCTTTAATAATGTTTGTGCCACCCAACTATGCTCTATCCAGATGATGATCTCAAAGTTTTCAACAATTTAGTAATTTCAGTACAGATAGCTCAAGGATGATAAAACTGGCTAATTACATATTTGTTTATTTTATTTATTATGCTTTCAGGTAACTGGAAACTGGGTGCTGATTATTTCCGTGAAGAGTTCACCCTTAACTATGTGATGGCAACATATAGTAAACCCCAGGTTAACTTAAGTTATGTGTAATTTTAGTTTTGTGATTCAATTATCTGAGGAGTTCGTTAATCTTATTTGGACTGTCCCTTGAAGGTTTCCATCCTTAATGGAATTGTCATGGGAGGTGGACTTGGTGCTTCTGTACATGGTAGATTTCGAGTTGCAACAGAGAAGTCGGTATTGCATCTGCTTGAGTAATAGATTCAATTCTTCAATCTCGCTATCTTGCTTTCCTTCTTATATTTGTAAAGATATGAAACTTGGGCCTAACTCAACCCCAAAAGTTAGCTCATGAGGGTAGGATTGCCAAGTCCATATAAGCAAACCAACAGTCCATTCCCCAATCAATGTGAGACTCTAATCCACTCTACCACCCCCTTTCACGCCCAGACCCAACTGGAGTGTGGATCGGGAGTCCATGTAAAGATATAACACTTGTGCCATTTGAAGTTGAGTTAGGCCCAAGCATCATATCTTTACATGGTATCAGAGTCAGGTTCATCCCTGTTTGGGCTTCGGGTCCACGCTCCATTTGGGCCTGGGCGTGAAGGGGGTGTTAGAGTGGGTTCGAGTCCCACATTGATTGGAGAATGGACTGGTGGTTTGCTTATATGGACTTGACAATCCTCCCCTCAAGAGCTAGCTTTTGGGGTTGAGTTAGGCCCAGGTGCCATATCTTGACAATATTTGACCTTTACCACATTATTTGTGCATTTGTCTCTTTATATTTTGTGGGCCTCTCTTGTGGATATTCATGTGGAATAGTTCTAGAAAACCTTACAGACTTTAAATCTTCAAGAGTTTTAGTTGGTAAATATGGAATTGCATTGAGAGTTTATTCTTTTCATGGCGGTAATACTTACCCTCAAACTTGGTTGGTGTTTGATGTATAAACTGGTATCAGAAACTTCATGTCCACATATTCTCATGTTCATTTTCCTGTAGGTTTGTGCTATGCCTGAAACAGCTTTGGGACTCTTTCCCGATGTAGGCGCCTCTTACTTTTATTCGAGGCTTCCAGGATTCTTTGGTAATTCCACTTGTAATATTGTTATTCAAGTTTCAGCATGGAGTTATTTACTTTGTGTCAGTGTTTGAATTTATGTCATGACCTGGTTGCTCAAGCTTTGCTAGTTTGAGGCTATCTCGAGAACAATAATTATTCTCAGCTACTTTGCTTTTAAAATGCTGCTTCTTCCCTGATACCTTTAAAACCAAAAGTGGAAAGAGTCAAAACATGAAGATTGGTCCTTCCTTCGTCAGAAGGTGGACAAAAGCTTGCTATACATGCCCCTGTAGCAAAGCAGCAGCCATCATATTCCTTTTGGTGCATCTTCTCTTATAGTTTCTGAAATTTTTTGACATTTTATATCTAATTTCCACTGTTTGCATTCTTGATCTCGAGTTTTTCTCATTTCAAAAATATTTCACGCTTGCTATATGATTACATCTAGGTCAAAGCTTTTTAAGATACAAGTCCTTTAAATTTTTYCCTACAAWTTTTTTGGGCTGTTTGMTGRWTGTTGGCSTTGGTTTCCACGGAGATTGCTGAATTTGTTTAGGCCATTACAAAACAGGCCTTAGTTTTCATGATGATTGCTGAATTTCATTGTCATTACAAATGTAAATAGCCCTTGAATACATGCAAAGCATCTTCTCTACAAGGATATTTGAAGAATGGGATTTATTTTTATTGTTGTTGTCTTTTGTTGGGGATGACTAATTCCTGTGTTGTTACGATGCATGGTGAAATTTTCAGGTACAAATAGTCAAATACTCTGTCTTGTTTTCCCTTAACTATCTTATATTGTTTGGCAGGGGAATATGCTGGTCTTACTGGTGCTAGGTTGGATGGTGCTGAAATGCTTGCTTGTGGTCTAGCAACTCACTTTGTACCCTCGGAGGTATGATGCATCAATATCCAGCACGTTCTGGCCATTTTGAATTGCTTCTATTGCAAATGAAGTAGGTCTTCTGTTACTAATATGTCCAAATTGAATGATCTATAAAATGGCAACATTGATATTGCCGCACTGCGGGATATGTAATAACTAAATTGCCAATTCACCGACTGCAGGAAGATGTTAGGCATATGGTGTTAGGATAGTAATCTTATCTGGCATTATTATATGGGTCTCATCATCTTTTCAGTTTGTTGGTTTAGGAAGTTTAATTTCTGCCCCCCTATCCAAAAAAAGGAAGTCTAATTTCCGCCAATTTTTTACCATGTCTCTCACATTTGGGCATCCACTTTGGCCCAAATGTAGTCTAGATCTAAAAGGTTTTTGAAGGTCTGTGGTTAACGCTAGACCTCCAGTGGACCAGAATGTAAACTACGAATTGCTCTACTTAGTTTGGGTGTGGCATCAGCGGGTTCAGTAACTTGGTGCCTGTAATAATTAGTCTCTTGTTGTTTCTTTTCCCAAATAGTAAGTAGTAGTGCTTTACAGATGCATCATGCAGAGAACAGTGTGTAAATTGAAATTCTTTTAGTGGGATTGGGTATTATCAAATATGAACTTAACATATTTGGTTATTCGGGTCTTCTAAATAACCTTGTCAAACAGTGACCAAGCTGATAAGGCTTATTCGGAATCTGGATTTGTCAACCCTGTGTGCAATGGCTCTTAGATGAATTTGGGATCTTCCTTTAGCCACTGGTCGACTTATATGCTATATTTTAGATTTCTGGGTGGTAGAAGACCTTTACTAATGGTCTGTCTTTGTGCTGAAGATTTAATTTATCTGACATGAATTTTGGCATTTCAAATAATCGGTTTGTAGATCTTGATATACATCTCCACTCAGGTTGCAAACATTTATCCAATTGTTTATTTCCTCCAGTCTCTGATCTAACTTGAATGCTTTCTGATCTTCCTTCTGTTCTCAGAGGTTGCCATTTTTAGAACAAGCACTAGCTAAAGTCAATACCAGTGATCCAGATGTTATTTCTGCCATCATTAGTCGCTTCTCTAACATTCCAAAGTTGAAAGCAGAAAGTCCTTATCACAAGTGAGTTTATTTAATACTCGGTGTTTGTTTTCGTGCTGATTTATTGGAAGCTTACCTTCTAAACAGAGTTCCAGGTCCTATAAGAGGATCTTTTCTGAACTTTATTAAAGAGCATAGTATAGATGGCATATCATAGAGTTCATCTGTACTCTTTCTTATTTTTTTAAATTTGTTTTTACCCATCCTTAAGAGCTTCCCACTTTGCTCTCTTGGTGACTTGAACCCGTAACTTGAGGTTGGATGTGTTACTTTTCTTCATGTTGTTGCAAGACTATGTTCACTCTACTTTTATATGGCCATTAGAAGTTTAAGATGATGTATAGCTTTCCTAAGTTTGCATCAACTGGAGGGAAAAATTATTCAAATAATACAAAACCAGTTGTCTTCGAAATTCCGTGACCCGTTTCTCAACAGTGCACCTATTTCAGTTCTGCAATTTTATGTATGTAGGATGAAGATTATTGATCGCTGTTTCTCTCGAAGAACGATTGAAGAAATCATATCTTCTCTTGTAAGTATGAGAGATGGATGGTTATTTGATGCATTCTTTTGGTCTTTGTGGTGAAATTATTTTGTAAAATTTTGAGAAAAAGTTATCAGAATACTTGATGTGAACTTGGCATGAATCATCAACAGGAAAATGAGGCTTTGAACAAGAAGGATGACTGGATCTCTTCAACCATCCAATCGCTGAAGAAAGCATCCCCGACAAGTCTTAAAATTTCATTGAGATCAGTAAGTCAATTACTACTCGGTGATACCATTATGTTGTTACCTGAACAAATATAATGCCTAGGTTCATCTATATGTTTTGAAAGGCAGATTTTCAGAGTTTGGAGATAGTTTTTTAGCTTGTATGTTGGACAAAACTGGTTAAGTGAACAAATACTACTCCTTCAACTGCATGTTATGTACTCACTTCATTTGTCTGGGTACCAAATAATGCTTGTTTTCCTGGTGTCATTAAAAAGTTGTGAAGTTTTTCTGTGTTGCTTTGGAAAAGAAAGAAATCGAGTTTTGCTTCTTTATTGGTTTGGTTCAACTGAGCACCTAATAGCTGCGGAAGGTGTTCATAGCTGCAATCTACATGATCTGGAGAATCTAACTCCAGTCTGGAAGAAACTCAGCTATTTTTTTACAGAACTTCGTAATATTTATTTTCGTACCCACAGGTAATTCATAGGAAAGACAGGATCAATCTGTATTTCAAGAACTAAAATAAATTCAAATTGGAACCATTTAGTTTTGCCGTGTTGTAATGGAGATACAAATGATGTACTTTATTATTATTTCCTCTAGTACTGGCATGCTTCTTTCTTTGTTAAGTTAAAATACATGGTAGTTAATTTTTGTGATGAAATAGAGGAAGAAAGTACAATGTGAAAATTCTTTGTTTTATATTACGCTGCCGTAGAAGTTGGTCGTATTAGCTATTTGGTTATTATCAGGTCAAGCACTCTACGAATAGATTGTTAATGATACTCCTTTTAGTCTTTTACCATACACTTTTACTCAATTCGAAGCATAGTGACTGGTCCTCATACTGGTTCAACCTTTTGTCCTTCACAGATTCACCTCTGTTGGCTTTGTCCCTATCAATGGGGAATTCAATTGAATTAAAAGCTCTAAATTATCAAGAAAATGCTGTTTTCTTTCTTATACTACTAGCTAATTTGTACAACTTATTAAAACTTGGGCCTCAATTTTATTTCTTAATAGCTGCCTCAGAAAGATCATTTGGATTTTACACTTGGATTAAGATTATTTATTTTGGATTTTAAATTTGATACTAGATTAGTATTGCAAGTTCTTCAAATAAAAAATTTGATGATGTCTGGGTCCACAACCACATCATGAATCTCTTTCTACACGGTCCTCGTTCCTTGATTTGGCCAGCATTTTCATTGGAGAGTTCTTGAGTATCTGCAGATTGTTAATATTAGTTTCATTTTTCTGTTCCAGATAAGAGAAGGGAGGCTACAAGGTGTTGGTAGTTGCCTTATTCGAGAGTACAGGATGGTTTGCCATGTGTTGAGGGCAGAATTTAGCAAGGATTTTTTTGAGGTAGGATATGCCATCTTTCAGCCACCCATTTTACTGCATTACAAGACTGACACTTGACTTTTACCGCAGGGATGCAGAGCCATACTCATCGACAAGGATAGAAATCCTAAGGTGCGTGTTATGTTCATTTGATCATGGATAATCTTGAACTTAGATATCGAAAGCTTCTTTCATTCTTGCACTCATCTTTTCACATGTTTTCAGTGGGAGCCCTCCAGACTGGAACTAATTAGAGATGATGACGTTGACCATTACTTCTGCAAGATAGATGATGAAGATTGGGAAGACCTAAAGCTGCCTCCAAGATCAAACTTGCCTCCATATGCAGTTGCCAAGCTTTAAAGAATTGACTCTTGCAATACTCTACAGCATGTTGCCCTCTGTTCACTAGATCATTATGAAGGCCTAATAATCAAAAAAACCGTATTTCATTATTAGTAGGTAGTACACCAAATAAATGCACATCACTCCATTATATGAAATGCCAAATATCAAGCCTAAGGAAAGATGCATTGCTTCATGATACTTGCCACATAGTTGTGTATAAAAGGTATGCACATTAAATTGAGATGTCAAAACTCAAGCACAAGGGTACAGTACTAAATAATACTTTGCCATGTAGTATCTGTACTCAGAGAGATAATTTATCAAAGATTTATTGCCATGCTAGAGCCTATGATGGGATTAAGGTTCGTGTACATTCTATCATTTCCAGACTTCACCTATGGAATTTTGCTGGGTACGTTGTTGTTGCTGCTGCTGCTGTGACAACAGGTATACTATTCTTGCTTTTAGCTGTTTGATTTGTAAGCAAATGTGTGCATCCTGTCTTTGAAACACAAGCAGTACAACTTAATTATATGCTCGAACAAGTGGATTTTTATCATTTGATTTTGACTGATGGCAGTTGAGCTAATTCTCTAAGCAATAAATTTTTTTAATTTTTGAAATCTACCAGTATAGATATGGGGGTTTTTCAAAAATATATTGCTCAACACTACATATTTTTAGTTTACGTTATGCATAGCCCAATTTTTTTCGCAGTTGTATTTATACACACGATATACAGTATTATACATTCAGAGTAAATAATCAAAATTGCATAAAAAGTGTAATAATATATAAGAGGTATTTATACATACTTTTATCATAAAACTTCATTTCAAATAGATCAAATCTTCGTCGAATAACTTCAAAATGACATCTCTTATGAACTCAAATCATCAATTTGTTAAAAATTTTGATAAATCACGAAACTAATTTGTGAGTTTCAATCTTTTAAAAACTTTAAATAACAATTTTTTTTAACTTTTCACTCAATAATATTTAAACTCAGTGATTAAAAACTAAACATGAATATATCTTCAATCACTTTTTAAGCATGAAAAAGTGGGCCGCTCCTCTACAATTCCGGACTTATCCAACAGGCTGCAGTGGGCAATGCATAATACCATAGAGCTTCATTACTTACCCCAACGCCAGTACTATTACTGTAGTATATCATATAAGATTGATTTGAAAAATCTATACGTACTATGACAAGTAAAAAACTTGTCATGTCGTTTGTATGTTCGTTAACTGATCATTTAGTAATTGGTTAGGAGGTAAGTTATTCATTTATTACATTTTTATTATTAGGTTTTTAAAATAAAAACAAGATATATTTTAAAAAGAAATTTACATAAACGACATATTTTTGACTAAAAGTAGGTTCTTGTAGTTACATTTTCATTAATTATAATTTATGACCAATATGAGATGTATTCATTTAAAAAGTTAGAATATTTTATATTCGGATATAAATACACTAATTAATATGTTGAGTGAAGTATGAGATACTATCTTTTTTAAAATGATAAATTACTAAAAATCATGTTAGAACTAATACACAATTATCCATATCTCTCTTTCTTCACCCCCCCTTGCCCTCTCTCGCCCCTCTCTTTTTTCTCCCTCTTTCCCTCTCTCCCTTTTTGTATATTGTATTTTTACCTTTCTCCGTATTATATTTTCACCCTTTTCTAATTGTATTTCTATATTTTTTGAGATATTAGACAAATGTATTTGTTGTATTCATACATGTGTTTAGGTTGTATCCTTCGTCTCTTTGTATGTTGTATTTCCATCTCTCTTTCTATTTTTAAATTTTTGAGCTGTCGGGAAACTGTATTTATTGTATTAATACGTGCATTTAGATTGTATTCGTTCACTCTAATTTAAACATATTCATTCGCTCTTGTATCATGTTTTTCCCAACAACAAACCACTAGTCGGATTTTTTCTTGATTTGACTCGGGATTATCGAGTTAGTATGATTTGTCGGTTGCTTTGTACACCCCTATTATATATATTAAATGACTTTTATTAATATATATATATATATATATATAATTTGAATCAAAATTATTAAATTACGATGAACCCGAAAATATTAAATTATTTCATAAGTCGGCAAGGATGGCAAAAGGTTGTGTGCAAAACTTGCATCATGGGTAAAAGGATGAGAAAAGGGTAAGCATGCATGGGTGTAAAAGAGAGCAACACGGTTTTAGAAGAGGAGGGAGAAAATGATGCAACACATCAGTTTTGGCCAACCAAAATGGAAATCTTGTTTTCTTCAATACTACTTGCAAAATATGCCTTATGGCAGAGGCAACCTTTTCTTCATCTCAAAAGTTTCTAAACTATTTTTCTATATATTTTCTGACATAACATAAAAAGTTTTGCAATTTCTTCCACCTTTTTACTATAAAAAGTCGGCAAGACTACTGCAACCTTTTTTCTTTATATATGTCACATCCTTTGACCAAAGACTACTGCAAAATTTCAAAAAATATATACATATATTTCTAAGCCAATTTAATTCATCTTCATCCTTGGAATGTGCCTGTTTGGTAGAACTCTACCAAGCTCTGAAGAGTCTCACATCGACGTTTCAAGAGATGGTGATCTCTTTAATATAATTTGAACAATTTTTACAACATCTTAAACTAATACTTAAAGTAGAATTAGATTCAAGATGTATTTTTTTATTTTAGCGTTAACTGATCAAAATTTGCATCACGATTATTTAGTGGTTGACCTAAGATTCTGATCCACTTTTTTTTTTTTATAGAAAATTTAATCCTGTTTTAGGATTTTATTTATTAAAATTCATGAGCTAGTTGATAGCTATAGCTATCATCTACTTGATCTCAATTTAATTTCACTTTGTTGGAATAAAATAGGAAAGATCGTTTTTGCTTTTTAATTTGAAATTTGAAATGTCATTTTCAAAGGGTTTACTTTGCAAGTAGCACGAGATACCATGATCGCGTGCTTATGATTAATTAATTACTTCCTTTCTATACTAAATGATGATGTTTAGTTGTTAAACCAATCTATTTACTATTTAACTTTTTGTTGTTCTACCCCTTTTCAATATATGATAATTTACATTATAAGGGTTCTAAAATATTATTCTATATAACTTTCACAATCCTTCAAGAATTCAAATTAGATAAACTATCACAATTTTAAAATTTTAACGTGATATTTATACTACACACCCGAACTTTTCTTCTTCTTCTTCTCAATAATTACTTATAAAAATATATAAGTAAAATGAATACCTTAAATTATATCTTCACATAAAAATGAGACTGACGAGAAATATTACTTACCCTTTTAAAAGTTTAATAATTTTCTTTGAGAAAGCAAGGATGAACACTGCAATGTTCTCTTTCTCTTTTAACAACAACAATAACGAATTCAATATAATTTTTATAAGTAATATTCTCTTTCAAGAAAGTTGAATATGAAAAGTTAAGGATGTGTTTGGTATGGAGAAAAATATTTACACAGAACATGTTTTCTTATTTTCTCATATTTTGTTAGTCAAAATTTCTTAAAAAATATTTTCTCTAAAAAAATAAATTGCTTAAAAATGAAGAAAATGACTTTCTTAATGAAACGGAAAATAAGTTACACAAATGGCATTCATGTGTCAATGTCTCATGCATAAACATCTTGTCTTATTACCATAAGTAACACATATCCACCACCCACATCTCCCCCTCTCATATATAGTACTATATTACGTATTCAAATAATTTTAATAATATTTTTATACATACCGAATACAAGAAAATAAATAATAAACTTACTTGGCCCCGACCTTTTTAAAAAAAAAAAAAACTCTTAACTTGCTAAGATCTGCCTTCATTTTCAAATGCATTCGTCACGTTAGATCACATTTAAGTAGCAAGATTGGATAAGCTACATGATTTTTATAAATTGATGGAAACCAGTTGCATTGACATTTGCGTTTTTTAAAAAATGAGTATCGTTTTAAATTTTTGGTTTGAACTTAATTATCTGTTGTTGAAATTAATATGAAGTTAATTTATTATACTCTTACAATTCATAATATTTCTTTTAAACAACAACAACAGCAAAAATAATATTATATTTATGATTTTGATTTGATTGAAAGTTAATTACCTTTTAGATTTTCTTTATTTTCTTAGTCGTCCTTGAACATGTAGTACTATTTTTGAGATTGTTCCCTAGAAATTAAAGCAAACTATATATATAGTAACAGATTTAAATATTTGAGATCTAAGTATTAATAATTAAAGGGAAAAGGTGCTGAAACTATCCTTGAATTATCACATTTGGTATAAAATATGCTCTGTTTATTTTTTGGCTTCAAAAATGCTCCGGCGTCAACGTATTGGCTCTATAATGCTATTATTTTTACGACCCTATTTTTAAAAAATATTATTAAAAGATTTTATTTATTACATGACGTACTATGATTGGTTGGTTTTATAATTAACCTAGACTAATTAAATCCCAAACCAAACCAATGTAATATCTTTACGTAATAAATGAAATCTTTAATGTGGTTTAAAATAGGACCATTGAAAATAAGAACATTATAAGATTAACCATTAACGTCGGAGGCATCTAAAGCCAAAATAAGCGAATATTTTTATACCAAATCTGATAGTCGGAGACAATAGCCCTTTTCTCATAATTAAAAGCAGAAAACGTTTGTTTAATTAACAAGGTGACAACTAGTAATGGATGACCAAGCATTTCAATACTCTCATTGTCTCATAACATCATATTTTGCTTCTTTGAAATCAAATTTAAAATATTTTTAAATATAGATATATAAGTAATTATAATTTACAATATGTTTCGTATAGTTTGTGTTCGAAGATGTGTGCGTATTTCATTGTTGGGAAGGTAGCAAACTACAGGCGTATAAAAATGGTATTAAAATTTTGTTATATTCTCATTATAACAGTTGAACTAATTAATTTTTAGTTCCATAAAGAATTTTGACAATGTATCTGAAATTTAGACTTTGTATTTTATTTTTGGGTCGTCTTCGAACAATAATTTCCACAGTTCAAAACGAAATAAAATAGTTGATGTCAAGTATTGATCATCAATTGCAAGGTATAAAGTTTTTAATAAACAAAGTGGCCCTCTAAAATTAATGGAGATCAGCAGTTTTACTTGGCTGACCAGCATTTAAGGAGGAAGTTCAACTATATGAATTTTTATTTTATTTTCATACAATGGAGACTCAGTCATTTTGTTCACTAGCTAAAGAATACTATACCTAATAAAAAAAATATTTAAGTTATTACGTGGCCTAACGTCTTACCAGATATTCACAACTTTAGACTTAAAAATTAACTTGAATGTATCTTTTTTTCTTGAAAATAATATAAAAATTGTCAACATACTCGATTATCGAATAAATCCGCTCATTAGAGATATCACATATTCCAAAATGTTATAATCAGAGATATCATTATTTTTGATACAGAAATTTTTATAAAAACAAAAAAATGTCCTATCTGTAAATGCAATTTGAACGATTGATTTATATATGTGGAAATAATCAATAAAATTTATATCATCTCCGATCCAATATTTTTTGATTAAGTGAAATTTTAATCATTCAATCATATATCGATGATAGCCCCATGAATATATTGTGATGGTAGTAAAGGGAAAAGTTTTGTGTTCTAAAAAAAGATACTAACACTCATTTATGTTTTGAAAGACAAAAGTATTTATAACAAAATTTAACCGTCGTTTATGTTTTTGAAAAATCAAAAAGTTTATGATTGACGGAGTTAAAAAGAAATTTATTATTGCGGGTGATGTTTTATGTTTAATACATGGCTTAAGAGTAACAACTCTCTGTCAAGCTTTGTCAGTATCTTGAATAAATTTGGCGTGTTATAAAGTCGTAACCACTGAATTGCGACTTAAGACTAAAATATTAGTAATGATAATGACTTTAAAGAATTCAATCACGGATAAATCACGGATTATATATTGATAAATTTAAGCATTTTAAGCGATCATAAATATTTTACATAAAAGTTTCAAGTTTACACCGTGGGAAGTCAATCTTATCAAGTTCTTTATGAATTTAAGCTTGAAAAGCCATTATAGCAACTCTGAGAGTGTTATGAAATAATTTGTATATTTTCTCTTCTAAATAATTAGATTATTTGCATTTTATCGATTTTAATTTTTTAATTGATATTCACCATCTTCAAAGGCTTGAAAACAAATAAATCAGTAGTGATTTTTTATGTGTTCAGTGAGTTGTCATGTGAGTATTAATGACATAATAAATAAATATAAATACTTATCTTTAAAATATAAAAATGGGGATACTAATTGATCTAACCAGATAAAAACAACTTTTAAAGTCTCAATACGGGTATTTCTCGTATATGGCGAGTTTGACAAAGAGTTGATGCCCCAGAAATCACAGTATTAAACATAAAATGTTATCCCATGTAACAAATTCTTTTTTAACGACATCAACCATCAACTTATTTTTCGTTGATTTTTTTGAATAAATAATACTTGTACGTTATTGTAAAATATATTTATTTTAATTTTAATTTTTTTTTTACAAAAGAACATATTATTCTTATAAATTGATTTAGATGATGACTTATTTTAGTCAAGAATTCTTTTATTCGGTGGCAACATGCGGGATATTGTGAAAACCTCTTAGTAGGAGTACTTTATTTTTTTGGCTTGCCCGATGTAATTCTAAGTTAGTTGAATAAAGAATTTGGTCTCGAATACCTAAAAAGAGTTATATATTGCTCTTTTTTTCTTAAGACTATAGATTAACATTGGATTTGAGATATTTGAAACTAGTTTTCTTATCACCAAAAAGAATATGTCTCATGCATTTAGGAATGACTTTTGGTGCAATTTAACCATCAGCATTATTCGGTAATTCCCGATTTAACATCCGTTTCTCAATTTTAATTAAGAATGAAGAAATTTTACTCACTTCATTACATTCTTTGATGAAACTTAAAATATCGCCATTACCGTCCCAAAATTATATCATTATGCATTATCCACATTATCTTCTACGAGACACAAAAAAGAATGAGATACCAATTTAAGTAAAATAAATTTTTTATAAGCACTTGTTTTCTGCAAAACATATACATGAAATGTATCGAAAATTTCATCAATAAGTAAGACTATTGGGGAAGATTACCTTTAAACAAACTGGCAATACCAAAAAAAATCAAATGTTAATTCAACACCCTTTTGGACATAATTAACCTAACAAATTCACTTTCTTCTATTCCATCAAGTTTCTTTACAAGTATTTCCATTTTTAACCCCACAACTTTACAAAGAATCACTTCCCAACCCCAAATAATTCTTTAGTTCATAAGAAACAGGGTTTTTCTTCCACTTATCACCATGCAACTTTAAAATCTTGACAACTCTTTCCTTTGTTGTTGAAGAGCCACCAATATGTAACAAAGCCACCAACTTTTCCTGCTCCATACGTCAACATGTCCTCCAAAACTTTATCTGTGGGGTGAGAATTGCAAATCAAGGAAAGAATTTTCACCCCAATTTTTGTGCCAATATTTGAAATATTCAACATTTTCTTGGTTATGGCTGCAATACCTAGGCCATGTTCAATGAAACCCATTCTACATCAGCATTCACACATCAACTTGATCAAGTACATTATTTTCTCACTTTTTGATTTGCTTGAGTCAGGAAGAATCTCAATCAGTGTGCACATAGCTCCAGCCTCAATAGCCTTCAATCTTGATTTTTTTGATTTTTCGAGTATGTCAATCAAGACTTGTAGTGCACAAGAACTTGCCTTGCTACAGATTTCATCAGACACAACTCATCAAAGGACTTGAAGAATTCAATCCCTTGATCTTCCATCACAACCTCCATTGGCAATCTGATTTTGTGATCCTCTGGAATATCGAAACGGTGCAAAATCTTGCCTCTGCACTCCCCCTTTGGAGCATTATGGCCATGGACTTCATGCACCCTGGCTGCAACAGAATCTTGATTGTCTCCTCCTCTTCTAACACAAGGTAGCAATTTGATCAACAGACTAGAGCCTCTTCACAAGCTCTAAACATGTAGAAATCCGAGCTTTCGATTAGAATTTGTTGAATGATCCTAACAAGAACTTCAACCCCACCACATCTCTTGAAATCCTCCTTCACCTCATGATCACCTAATTCAATTATTAGGTTTCTTCAGGAACTCACCTTAAAAGGGGTAGATTCAATCGTGTTTAGCAACGAGACGAGCTCGTCGTGCTTGATGGAAAATGCAGGTGATGTGTTTGAATTTGATTGAGACTTGCCATTTTGCCAAGCAAGAATGAGCCTCTTGAGGGTGTGATTTGGAGTCATGTCAAAGCTATGTATAACTTGCATTGTGGCAGGACAAGTTTTTTTCTTGCAAGTGTAGAACCATTTCTCTATGTTCTTTCTCTCATATGTCACACCAGTTGAGATTGTAACAGGATCTTTCATGAGCTCCATGGAAATGGGACATCTAAAATGTAGAGGAAAATCCATGGATTGATACAATTGGAATTTTCTTGAATTGCTATATCACCATTGAAGATGAATGGGAATTGGGGTAGACAAAATCCCTAAGCTTTTTATATGTATTGCTGAAATGTGTGGAAGTCTAAAGAAAGAACAAATCAAAGTCAAACAACTCTATTTTAATTGGTTGGGATTATAAGTGTGCAAGCTGTGTAACTGTTGACATCAAAGCAAATAAATAAATAAAAAATTAAAATTGTGCCTGGAAATTGCTGGATTGGGTTTGAATAGTCTATGAAGTTGAAAAATGGAAATGTTCCTTTGCCAAACACCCCCTATTTTGGGTATGTATTAATTTGGATCCTAAAATATCTAATGTCTAAGTCTATTTAATCTAAAGTTCTTAGAACTTAACGATTATGATCTGACGTGTAAAATTATTTACACTATCATTATAATTTAACTTGTTATAACATGTTATTGACCTTACCTTATATCTAGATTACTAATTTAACACATCATGAGAAAAGGACAAATGTCTGCCTCTCGAGCTGTGATTTAGAGCGGATATCACATAGATTAAAAATGTGGTGCATATATCTGCTTGTTTAGCAGCATAGTATATATATAAACAATCGTCCCAACAAATGATGCGTATTTGTCTTTGACTTATATTTATCGAATAAAAGAAATTTTAAACTTGTTTTTTTAATTTTAAAATGTCCCGTGGCTTTAAAAAATTATTTCACTTATTTTTACCCCTCTACACCTGATCCAAATTAAAAAAAAAAAGCTCCAACTCCCTCTTCTACTCGATTGAAACAAAAATGAGTTTGGAACGGATCTGAATAAAGAAGAAATTGAATTGTTTTAGTTGGGTTGGAGACCGGAGGGTAAAAATATGTACGAGTAACTTTTTAACATTTTTAAAATTACAAAATCAGGTTTAAGTTTTTTAAAATTCATTATGTTAACGAAAAATGGAAATATGCACCATTTGTTGGCGATGAGGTATAATGCGCGAATTTGTTAAAGCGGGGTATATCTTGCATTTTAACGAGGAATATATCACATTCTGTGCACAAATTAAGGGATATATTTACCCGTTTACCCTTTATATTATTAGCATATAGAGTTAATATAGAAATTGAAATAGTAAATTGGATGTTGTAAGCAAATGACTTGCTCCGCATGACTTAGAATATGTGGTGCTATTTTAATGATTTCACTCATAAGAAAAATTTATATTTGTAGAATTTATCAATTGTGTGACATATGCATCAATCAAGATAGATATATAATGTCAATACTATTTTTTTTATGTCAAAAGTTTGAAGAAGTGAATAAATCAAATAGCTATACGAACTAATAGTAATTCCACCATAGAAAGACTTTGGGTATCCTTGTTTAATGTCATAAAGACGATAATATGGGTGTTCAATTGAAAGATAAAGAAAAGTAGAGGGGGTGAAAATGATATTATAACGATCTTATGAAGGTTTTGCGGACCAGGAAATGGGAGTTGACTTTAAGAAGATTAGAGAAACCGTTAATCAAAAGATTAGATCTAAACTTGCGCAAGACATGCATAGATTGTTGTACTGTTTTAATTAAGGGTTTTTATTTTATTTTTGTTATATTTATTATACAATAGAAATAGTATTTACCCGCAAGGATCGCTGAATTAGTGCGGCAAGTGATTTCTTGTAAGAAAGATTAAAAATATCTTTTTATCGCATGAGAAGCATGCAAACGATTTATATAGAAGCGAATTTATCAGAGTGCATACCTAAATATAGCAAATCACGAATTTTCTCAAAGGTTCCCAAATAAATTAATTATATTCAAACGTTAGTTTACATTACAGCGCCGAGGACTGCGATATCTTCACACGTTATTTCCTCTTTGCTTCTCCATGGCTGGTGAGCTGCCTCTCTGACTCTCTCTTTCCTTTGTCACTCCAAAATAAAATATTATTATTTGAATTTTTATTTTAAATGTGTTTGCAGAGAAAAAATATTTGTATAACAAAGGCCATGATGTAAGAGATAATTGTAGATAAAATTTATTTACTTAAGCATTAATTGTTAACGTAAAATATGGTAAGTAATATTATATAGCATATGTTTTATGACTATGTAATAATGTTAGGTTAGGCTTAGAAGTAGATTAAATTAGGCGGCCTTAAATTGGTTTATAAGTATTTTTACTTTTTTATACTCCCTTATATAAAATTTTATTTTATCAAATCAAGAAAATTATTTTTTCAATATTATTCTTATCATTAAAAAACTACATAAAGTATTAGTTGTTAAATTTATTTTTCAAAGCATAATTAAGAAAGTTA
Organism: Datura stramonium; assembly: GCA_018107945.1. Taxonomy (NCBI): domain Eukaryota; kingdom Viridiplantae; phylum Streptophyta; class Magnoliopsida; order Solanales; family Solanaceae; genus Datura; species Datura stramonium. The sequence continues at coordinate 92,619 of JACEIK010001301.1, forward strand.
ATTTAGTAAAATAAACCTCTAATAAGTATTTGCTTGGGGATGTCTGCAGAAGTCAATGGTAAATGGAAATCAGCGAGGAAATATTTGGTAAACAACTATTTTATATAAATACATAATTACCTATTTATACAAATATTGGTATATACAAAAGCGTAAAAATAAGCTGATTGGTGCATTTTTATAGTGCATTGTTGTACAATGGAAGTGAATACATATGGCAAACAGGTAATTATGTAGTTTTAATTGAAATAAAAATATAATTTTTATCTAATTTTGGCTTCAAAATACATAAAAAATAAAACAATTCACTTCCGTTGTAACAAATGATTGATTGGTAGCAGTGACTTTTAATCATTTAACTTAAATCCTAAATTTACTTATAAGGTTTTAATTAGATGAATGGAAAAGAAAATAAGTGGAGGATGGCATAATATATATAATTTCGAAGTATTAGTAGGTCGTGATAATTATGTATTTTTTAATTAGTACATGAAAGCCAGTAAGGAACAAAATATTTAAATGTCAGGTCTTGAATCATGAACTAATTGACTTAAGCATTTAAGTCTAAAATTACACGTCATTGAATTTTTCTAATTTATTATATTGAGAGATTGTTGAATGTGGAAAAACAAATTTAAAACTTATATATATAAATAGGTTAAATTTTTGAGAAAAATAGGATGTACTCAAGTGATGGCTAATATTATACTCCATGTTAAAGTATATTTTTCTCGGATATTCAGTAATTGAAGCTGGAAAAAATGCAGAATTTTAGTAATACTATTATATATTCTTTCAATATTATCAATTTCAACATAGTTGTTTCTAATTTTTAGCACTCTTATATATATTTATATTATTTTTGGGGTTTGGGGGTTTGGAGGGAGGGGGATTTATAAATTTTTATTTTCGAAACATTCGGTATTCGTATTGAGCGCCATTGGTGAATCGCGCGTTGTAAGCTCACTATGGTACCTGGCATACTCCCAACATGGATGGAGAGACTCACATCCATTCACCACAACTCATATTGATCCATAATAACTATTTACTCATATTATATTTTACCTAAATAATTAACCTTAAGAATCCATAAGTCAAAGTAAAAATGTATATCTCTTAACTATGGTTACAAATATTAAAAAGTGTATATACAAGATAACTGTCTTATATTCACTGGTATGATATAAACAGTTAGATTCAAAAATCTTTTCACCAAAAATTCATATATTTACGTTTTTATATTTTAAATTTTCTTTGTCAAAATTCTGACTTGCTACTGTTGGGGGTTGAAAGTAGATTGGGAGTAAATTGGGAACACAGTTTTGTTTAAGTTATTGTTGTAAGCTAATGTCTATCCTAATTTGTCTTTTTTTTTAAAAAAACAGAAAAACTAAAAAAAATAAAAAAAATAAAAAAAATAAAAAAAATAATAGAAATGATAATTTGACTAATATGACCCTATTAATATTTTTAAAAAACACATAATAACAATTTTTTTTATATTTTAAAATGACTTTAAATACTAAGTAGAATTAAAAATATAGAGTTAATTATCTCTCTTAAATTTTAGAATTAATAAATATTTTATTTAATATATTTAATAGTTAAAATGAAACGGAGAAAGAATTTAATTGCGTAGTTGATTCAATTAGTGGTAATGCTCTTAAATTTTAAAATTAATAAATATTTTATTTAATATATTTAATAGTTAAAATGAAACGGAGAAAGAATTTAATTGCGTAGTTGATTCAATTAGTGGTAATGTTGGTGAGGAAGTATGTAGTAATGGGTGTAGGATGGATGTCCAAATGTGAAAGCAACAAAAAGAAATCCCGCCGACGATGCAAAGTATATATAAATTCAAAATGTATCCACACAATTTTGTCATGTTAATTTGACATTAACTTAACAACTATTTTGGTCAAACAAGTATAGTTGATAGGCATGACCTACACCTCCTTTATTCCATTTAACGTATCTTTATGTATTCTTTAGGCCAATGAAAAGCGGTAAATTGACCCAATGGATGCCTCCAAAATTTTGAAATTTTAGTACTTTAATTAGTTGAAATTTTAAAATTTTATTTTCACCTTACAATCTTTTTTTCTACTTT
>JACEIK010001301.1:105701-117355 GCA_018107945.1 Datura stramonium
GATAGTTATGGGGGTGGGGAGGAGAAAATGTTGGTATAACTTATTTTTTCTATTTTTATTAGGTAAGTCATTTTCCTTATTTTCAAGGAGCTTATTTTTTAAAAGAAAATATTTTTCAAAATTTTTAACCAATCGAACACGAGAAAATAAGAAAATATTTTCCTCCGTATCAAACACACCCTATACCATTAAGGAGCAAAATATATTAATTATTAAGTCTCGATTAATTTGTATAATTTAGCTGAAGTATTTGAAGTCTTGAATTGCGGTATATATATATTATTTGGTATAGAGATTTTAGTTGGTGGTGTGAAACAAATCTGAAAAGGATATAAAATGTTTGCTACTCCTGTGAGAATAATAACACTTTCAACATCTATAATAGTTGCATGCATCTTCCTCAACCTAACGCCGCTCCTATATATATTAGATTAAAATACAACTTCAATTACTCAACAAATGATCGCACAACTATTTAAAATCATATAGTAAACTTATATTCTTTTATTCACTTACATTACTTCGCCTTTTCGATGGAATGACCAAATGGACAAGTCGGCCCAATGAAAGCACACACAATACATCATAAGGTGGGCCAGTCGTGTCAGGCCCAATCGGTAACTAAAAGCCGCCAGGCCCAATTAGCAACTGTAAATAGAGAAGGAACATGGCGATTGCTGGTAAGGAATTCTACACTATTTAAGGGTAAAAATTTCACCGACTGTTCCTATTTTTACTGTCTTATTTAATTTAAGTACTTCCCACCATAAGTTTCTGTTTGCACTATTACAAAATTTTCAGGTAAAAAGCACTTTCTTATTTTTTCGCTTGCACGTTTTAAATTTTAGTCAATTTTTTCTATCTGTCGAATCATAAATAAAAATTATAGTAAATAAGTTTGTTAAATTTGCTATTATTTAACAAATTAGTAATGAAAATTTGAATTTTAAATTGACTCATCCGCCCCTAATTTCAATATAAAGTCTTTAATCAACTACATAATCATAACCAACAAAGACAGTGTAGCATATTGGGGTTTGCTATAAAATCAATTATATGCACAATCATGCATAACACGTTAGTACATATGCTAAATAATTAACACGTACATAAGCAAGGGCGAATTGAGGTGCAATTTGTCAGGGGGCTGCACTTGAACTCATGGTCTCTCTATAAAATTAGATATTATATATATATATTTTACAATTAGTATAATATTATATACTAACACCCATCATACTTGTATTCTGGTGGAGCAGTTAAGGGAACTAGTGCCTAAAATACTAAAGGGAATCCTAGTACATAAGTTAATATCACATCATAAGCAAAAGGGAACTAGTGCAGGAAAAAAAAAGTCTGAAATCAGAACAAGGTCGCAGAACCGTTCTCTATTTTTATTTTATTTAGTAACTTGGCAACAATAATTATTACGTTTCTTTCCTCAACAATTTTTCAAGTAATTCTCTTAATACAAATTTTCACTATTTATTTTCCCAATATGACCATGAAAACATCTTCTGCAATAAAGTATTGAACACATGTATCATGGGCTCCGCAATTCAAGTGACATTTCGACGTGTCATTTGATATCGCGATTTGAAATTATGAAATAAAATTGGCGTTTAGACATGTAATTTTATTTTATAATTTTAAATTATGAAATTAAAAAAACAATAAACTTTAAAAATATTTTTAAAAATTTATTTCAATCATAATTTAATTTCCAATTTCATATAACTGACTATCTCAAATGTTTTTTTTGTTTTTTTAAAACAAAAAAAAAACCACCATTTTATATAAACCAACTATATTTACTGATCATTTATTTAATAAATATAAACAACCTTTGCTAACTATTATGTGGACATAAATGGTTTGTCAACCATTTATGAGATGAGATTTTTCAAATGCAAAATTTAACCCACAAGTTTATATTTTGTAAAAAAAAAACCACCATTTTATATAAACCAACTATATTTACTGATCATTTATTTAATAAATATAAACAACCTTTGCTAACTATTATATTGGACATAAATGGTTTGTCAACCATTTTACTTTTTATTGAACTAAAGTTTGATTCTTAAGTTGTATTTTTTAAAGAATGAATTTGTGATAATGTATTATATTTTATTATGAACTTTTACTTATTTGATAAGATTGTATAAGAATTTGGGCAATTTGAATAGTTTTTACAACTTATGGGGTTCTTATTTTCATGAGAGAAAAATACAACTTAAGAATCCCAAATTACATGTCCAAACAAAACTTCAAACTTTATCTCATATGATTTCATTTCGCATGGCGAAACGGGCCATTAGTATTATATGGAGCAAGGTTTTAAAAAGTATGGGCATGCGGCAAGTTGTTTTATTTGATACNGAAAATTCAAAAAAAATGTAAAGTGAGAGAAATATACATAAAACTGCTATATCTTAAAATGCTAATCAAAATCAATAATTAACTAAAAAAATAATCAGAACTACTCATATCAAAAAACTAACTACACCTTTTTTTTAAAAAAAATTGAGTATAAATTTATAAATTAACTTTTAAAAAGAGAAATGCAAAAAAGGAACCTACAGAGAAGCATCAAACCATAGCAACTGATGAAAGATGCTGCGTTTTTTTTTAGTTCGCACACTGATCATTTTTTCCTTTTACTCAGTGAAAGACAAAGTGAAAAAAATAAAAATTAGGGTTAAAACTAAGAAATATTTAGATTCTTAAAATTTTCAATTTCTTAAGATTTGATAACAAGTTGAATTATATATTTTTTTGATATCAATTTAAAGATTTTTTTAGCAGTAATTTAATTTTAATTAGAAAAGATTTTCTGGACTTACGTCCTAAAAGAAAAATTCGCCAAACGTCTAACTGTTCGCTAAGACTGATAAGGCTTATCCATCACGATACTTTCACTTTCACAGATAGCCCCGATGCATTTTTACTATATCCATCCTAAAATTTACTTCGAATTTATTCAAAAATACCTTTGAAAACATTGATACAAAGTTATGGTAAGTCGATATTCAAAATTTTTATTCCTAGATCTAGTTTCTAGTATCATATCTAAGGTAATACCATCTTCTAATCTCAGTGGCTATAAGTCTAATCCCAAAACTTGTGGAAGTTGACACAAAGAATCTTTTTGAGATTGACATCAATAGAATTTGGTTCTAGCAATGGACTCATTGAGAAATTGTAAACAATGTTATTTTATTTTAGATATCTAGCCAATTGAAAGTCATTGAAATAAATTCATTATCTTTTTATGTACAAGTGATTATTTCAATATTATATCGTCTAAATAGACATATGTATGAAACGAAAATATAAACAGATATCCATTCTAGAATATATTTTATTATTTCGGGTGTGTTCGATAAGAAAAAAATATTTTTTCAAAAAATATTTGTGTGTGTTTAGTTATCAAGAAGAAAATATTATCTCAAAATCATTTAGATTTAATCTAAACAAATATTATGACATCAGACTTGAATCCACACTCTTTAATAAGGACGCGGACCACTATCTCGATCCCCACCCGAGACACGATCTAACCTTAACATTGATTCGATACACGACCTCGACTCAAGATTGGAGACACTAATCTGACCTAGACCTCACCTCAGAACTTGACCTCGAGCTAACCCTAACCCTAGACCAACCACCAACCTAGCCATGATCTGGGATCCAAAGGTTGACTCAAGATCTAACCCAACTTTGATTTCGAACATAGATTAGAACGTTGACTCCGAGCCAAGACCTGACAATGACCCTAAGTCAGGGTCAAGGTCAAACCTTAGGTTGCGTCTCGGATCGGGCTTATGGTGTCAGGAGTTGAGAATCTGGTCTCAAGCCCGGCGTCAAAAGTCAAATTTCAGGTTAGGGGTAAGATCAGAAGTTGAATTCCGGATCGAGGCTGGAGTCAATAGTCGTGTCTTGAATTAGAGAGTCGAGTCTCGGGTCCATGTCAGGATCGGGAGTTGGGTCAAGGTTGGGGTCGAGAGTCGATCTCGAGTCAGGATCGGGGTCGAGAGTTGATATCGAGTCAAGATCGAGGTCGGGATTAAATCCACCATTTGTCTAAATTCTAAATCCGTCAATGTAAAAATATACCTACTCCTCTCTGTTAGTAATGCAAGAGCATAAAGGATTAATTAGTGTTATGCAGCTAGACTCGTGTATCAAATGAGATTAAGAGTGTCAAATGAGTAAATTAAGCTGAATTTAAATGAATTACAATGAGTTAAATTAATAAATAGACAGATCAAAAAGTTATTCAGGCTAAAATTGACCCTCCAATTTCTCCGACGCAAAGGATTGGTTAGAAACTACTTCCTCCCCTCCCAAATCTTCTTTTGTTTTCTTTGACTTTAAACTTTTGAACCATGACAGCTTAAAAATGATCTACATTATAAGATTAAGTAGAAGATAATTTTAAGTAATTATCTACGATAAATGTGACTTAGATATTTGAAAGAAAGATAGTAACATGATAGTGTAAATATATTTTTTTTACTCAGTAGAAGTTAAAGTCAGCTGGCAGTGGAGTGCTGTAATATTTTTTAACTCAACAAAACGCGTGTGTTTGGATGCACGTGGACAGAGAACACGCGCAAACAGGGCGCATGTGCGTTTCCACATCGCCCGCCCAGTGGGAGAGTGATGCGGAGAGTAATTACTTCCTTCATTTCAAAATAAATGATATTTTAGTGTTTTAATTTTATTTTAAAATAAGTGGTATTTTACATGATCAAGAAGACATTAATGATATTCTTTCAATTTTACCCTTATTTAAATAGAAATTTTTTTATATAATCAAGAAAATATTGAAGAATACATCTTTTTCAAGATATTTATTAAGGGTAAGTGAGTAAAAATATATCTTTTTCTCAAGAAATAAATAATTTTCTTAAGAATATGATCAAGTTAAAAGTACCATTTATTTTAAAACGAATGAAATATATACTTTCTGCGTGTGTGTGCGTTGCCACGTCGCTCGATTATAAGCTTTTCACTGATTTGATTAGATCAATAATTGAGCAAAGATCTATTGAATATCTCTATCTCAACGTAAGATGAACCCTGTGTATATTTTTTTTCTTCTTAAATTCCACTAATTGAATTACATTAAATATATTATTATTATTTAATAAAGCAAAGTTTAAAAAGGATGATTCATCTTAGAAAAATAATGTTTAGATAGTTAAACAACATGAAAATACTACTGCCAAAAAAAGAAAATAAATTATAAATAGCCTTGATATAGACTTGAATGTCACGTTTAAAATGAAATGTAGGTCACTATCGAAACATTATATTGTTGTGATAACTTTTGAAATGGAGATGTTAGATTTTTTTTATTTTTTTATTTAAAAAAATTAAGGAGAGAGAAAGAGATGAAATTAAAAATCTGTTTCTTGATGTTGAAATTTATGTAATTTAGGCGATAATGGGATATCTCTAGAAGGTCAAAATCGAAATCATGTAANTAGACAGCATGGTGGCCTTGTCGGCCCGCATAGGTTTCCCTATATGAGAATGATTCTGGTTAGCTGATGTTACAATATAGGTGGCTATAGGCCCAGTCGGTCGGAGGCTGTATTTACAGCCGTTATATAGCCCGTTGATTCCATGAATTTGAGTTAGACCCAGCCAGGCACCAGATGTGCTTAGGCACAGAAGTCTAACAGTCCAGGTCTTAATAGGGCACCAGGTGCCAGTCATACCCCCCAAGGCGGGGCGTGACAACAGTGACCCCTTCTTAATTCTTTTTTTCTTTTTCTCAACTTCTCCTTTCTCCTATTCATTCAGTTACTTCTCTAATGCATCTTATAATTGCAGGTTCATCAATATGGCCTCCTCTAGCAACAACATCTACACCGGTGACTACATTTTCTTTGTGAATGATTAGTGCCAATTTTGACACAATGAGCAGGCTGCAAAGGATTTACTTCATGAAAGGGGATTCGTTATGCAGGACATAGAGGAGAAGACGCTGGAGTTTTATGCCCTTCTCCATGATAGGCTGGGGTCCACTGGTGGAGGATCCGAGCAAGGTTAACGAGGCTTGGGTGAGGGAGTTCTATGTCAACCTCCCTACTGTGGCTTGGAGTCGGGATGAGCCGGTGACCTATGTCAGGGGCATGCAGATCATCCTGACCCCCTCTACTATCAATGAAGCCTTAGGTCTGTCGGACCCTCCGGAGGATGAGCTAAAAGCCTGAGATATGGAAGGAAGCAGGCAGTGGTTAGTGGATACTTTGGTGGTAGAGGAGCATAGGGCCTCGACTAACTGGGGAATTACTAGGACGGGCATCCATAGCTCTCATTTCTCTGTGGAGGCCAGGAGGTGGCTCCATCTCGTGTCTTTGAAGTTCCACCCGAGCTCTAATATCACTAATGTGACCTATCCCCTTGCCTTGGTGGTGGCCTACATTCTAAGCACGGTAAGGGTGAATGTGGGGGCCCAGACTCTAGAGGAATAGAGGTACTTCTCGGCTAAGCCCATCACCGACCTGTCGTTTCCTTCTCTCATTACTAGGCTCTACAAGCGGGCTGAAGTACACCAGGAGTCTAGGGATGTCATCATGGATTGTGATAGGCCCTTCGATCCCTTGAGGGTGAAGGAGGCTCTAGTGAGAGGCCAGAAGTAAAGGAAGAGTGCATCTACTGAGGGAGATGGTAGGGCCAGCACTTCTAGACCCGTCAGGCCATTTGAGCGGATTGAGACCGAGATGACGTCCATGCGGAAGCTATTGGGAGGGTTTCCTAGACCTCCTTCTAGCAATCAACCCTCCAGTGCAGCAGCTTCCGACTCGGGAGAGATGCAGGGGGAAATTACCGCCCTAGCTCAGGCCCATGTAGAGCTCTAAGAAGACTTGGAGCGAGAGAGGAGGAGGCGGCGCTCTCGGAACAAGCTGATTGTTTGGATGTGGAAGGGGATCAAGAAGATCCTGAAGACCCTCTCTCCCCATTCCAGAACACCCCAGGTGACCAGGCAGGACCTCCCTCAGTTCTCCTTCCTCAGTGGGTTCGAGGAGGGAGTGGCGAGGATGCAGGCAGCAACAGTGATAAGGCCTCCAGTTAGATAGGGTCACAGTATTTCCCCCCTTGTTATTAGTTTTTATAACTTATTTTTTGGCAGCCCCTATTTGGGGCTTGTAATATAATGCTATTTTTTCTTGTTTTTACTTGTGTTAGATGCTAATACTTGTTTAAATGGATGCCTATTTTGGCATTCGCAAACATGGGCCATGTTTTGGCCCCCTTTTATAATTCCGCTTGGTTTCCCTATATTCTCCTTGCTTGTATGATTTTATAGCTTGATACTTGTTGCTATTCATAATAGGGCATTTGGAATTTAGAACTATGGCATTCTGCCTGACCGTGTCTGCTGCAATGATCACTCTACTGCGGCAGCAGACCTGCTATGGTGGGGAATCACTCGCTGTAGCGAGTCCGCTGCAGCGAAACTCGCTAAGCCAAATACACGTGGGGGTTCTCACTCCCCAAGTCACTTAAGTCAGCCCAGCCCACCAGTTTAGCTCGTATCCTCAATAATCATGCATAGTCTGATACTAATTAAGCCTGTTGAGATACCAATTGAAATCCATCAGATACCAATTGAACTCAACCCAGGCGATCAGCATAATAAAATAGCACGAGGGGAAAGAATAAAGCAAAACTTTCCTAGATTCCTTATAGCTTCTTGAAGATTAGATGTGTACGTCTACACACTAATCCACGGGAGTCAACTAGACATTGCTCTTATATATGTGAGATCAATAACCTAGATGCTCTGATACCAACTTGTCATGACTCCAAATAGGCGGGTCGTGCAAACACCTACATCGACTCTACTAGATAGAAGAACCCTCTTAGGACATTACATAAATTACCAAAATTCTCATTAATTTACACGAATCAACAATATATCGAAATATCAACAAAATTTCTCCAAATCTTGACTCCCCAAAGATCTAGTCTAGATAGGTACAAGAGCTCTAAATAAAATTTCTATAAGATAAAATGGCACAGTTTCATCTGTGGAAAGAACACGGGAGCTGATGCTGAGGACTCCACATCATGAAAGAAACTTCAAACCTGCCACAACTTACACCAAAAAGGTGTAGCAAGTAGTATCAGAATATCAAACGTACCGATAGGCATCATCGACCGACTAAGATTAGTTCACATAACAGCGTAATAATCAACATGAAGTCAACCAATTCAATATACCACTATTTCAATTTACAACATAAATCGTTTGAGTTATTAGTTACCTTATAAATGCCATTAACCGTCAATTTCTTGTACACGCACTCCAACACTTGACCTTTGTCCTAATTCACTAGTCTGTCTCCCCCTTCTGCAGCAGCGGGTATTCCTAACCACTACAGCGGTTCCGCGACAGCAGCATCTGGCCCACTGCAGTACCGTTTGCTTAAGCAGTAGCCCTGTCTTGCTAATTCTTTTCTATTTCATTTTATCATATAACCATCACCATGCGTCAACCTCAGTTACACTCCCGTTATCACTAACCAAGTCCATTCTATTATATGATGATCTAATTATCCACCTTACAGCAATAATTAACCTACTTTAATTCCATGCATTAACAATAAAACTCCACCTACGATCTCTCGTAATTCACTACTTTTGTTGAACTAGTCGTGCTACTTCCTATAACTCACAAGAGCCCCTATAAATCAAACAGTTCAATCACAAATATAAATTAAATAATTCAAGTACACACAATAAAGCATCAAATATACCGATGGAGTTAATCCTCCATTATCAAATACTCGTACATACTTGTTTCCTTGCATCAAAAATGTGCCATGTGGCACCATACCTGTACCGTCTCATCATGTATTACATCCCAATCTCGGTATATCTAGTATCACATCTGTATACCTGTGCCTCTTAGTCATTGCAGTCGTATGCGTATCATGTCATACCCGCACCATCTCTACCTCACAATCATACCATGGTGATATTTAGGGCACACGCCTCTGTCACATCACTGTACACACATACCAGAGGGTCTTATATTTGCCCTTCCAGTCATGACCTACAGGGGACTCTAAAAATCCATGTATTGTACACCCATTCGTATGAGTCCTTTATCATACCTTTCTGTGTATTCATATTCGTACACCCAACTGTATGGTATTTTAGTGCTACTTGTTTGTGCAATCCCTCATAATGCTTTCTCAGATACTCACCTTGGGAACGAGCCACTCATGTCTTTAACCCTCGTTCAGAGCCTGATCATACTAGTCTGCTCGTCCAAGTTCTCTCCCTTTGGCGTCAGGCCTCGCATTCACAACACATCAACGGTTTACCTTCACACATTACATAATATTCTATTTATGTATTCAATCCATACAAAATTTCCCCTCAATTTGGGACCACACATCATAGCAGAACAATCAGTAAATCACACATACAACAAGAGCTACAAATCAATAATTATAATAACACGTCTAATTTCAAGCCCAATTCCCACCTAGATAATTATAACTTCAATTATATCCATGGTTTCACGAGAAAATGCAACCTGGCCTGCTCGCGAGATTGGGCTTCACTGCAGCGGCATTACTGCCGCCACAATGGTCTTGCTACAACGTTTCCAAACCCGTTGCAGCGGTAGTGTACAGCAGTACTTCAACCAGTTCTCCTTCCAGTTTCCCCCACAGATCTTTTCTTCCCAATCTTGTAACTCATAAATATATCACACACCCCTCCCCATTGGAGGCAGCATCATATCAAATCTTTATTTCAACAGTTTAATTTAAACAGGGCAATCATCACCACAACTAAGGTCCGGAGACCCATTCAACAGGTCATTGTTCCACAAACGTACAGGCCATTATATAAGGTCTAACTCTTCCAATTCGTGGGTCTTAAATCGTGTCCTGTAATAATCGTAGTCCACTCTTAAATGTTCAGTTCCCGTGTTATATAAAAGGGTTTTATGACTAACCGTTCGAGATTATAATTCATAAGGAGGACTATATAATTCTATATGTACCTACATCAACAACAATTCTCAAAGATCATTACGCATAAAATCAATTCGCTCTCACATACACTCTCATGCATAGACTATTCTTATTGCAATCATAATCTACGGGTTTTCACCTTATGGGGATATCACCACCCCTTTTCTATTTCTTTCATCCTTGGACTCTTACCAATTTTAAATATTCAATAACAATTTACTCTAATTTAGATCCTTCCTATCAAAAGCACATCAACTATATATATTTGGATAATCAAAGTCTAACACGAAAGTGAGTAAGCCATAGCCTACCTAGAGCCAAGCTATCATCGAGACATTCCCTGTTGCATGCCTACACTGAATCCTGATTTTTTGCAGAAAGTCATAGCTACAGAGGATGAATCCCTACCTCCTACCTCCTGTTCTTGTTCCAAAAGTTTATTTCTTATTTTTGGGTGTTTTCATTAAGCCCCTTTTTGAGAGAATATATTTTTAAAATCCTAACTAGAACAGGATTGTGGAATTCTGGTCCTCGTCACCCACTGCAGTGAGACCAATTATCGTTGCAGCGGTTTTGCTATGGCAGAGAGAAGCCTGCTGCTGTGGACGTACTCTTGCGCCCACCCGATTGTGAATTAGCCTATTTAAACTTGTTTTTTCAAGGACTTCGTTTCAATTTTCAAAAATTTTAAATTCATCCACTCTTAGGCTGTCTAGGTGCTATAATGGACGAGCGGGTCGTTACAGGTATTATCTCAATAAATCATGTTCAAGTCAAATAGCAATTCTGAAAACACTTGATCAGGATAAAGTTTGAATAAGACTTATTGAAGTTTTTCTAAAATTTGAAATAAACAGTTAATTGAAATATATATAATCAAGTATTATTTAAGTTATATTTAAGACTTACAAGCGGTAAAATTGAATTAAATCAAACGATTAATACCTCCAATCATATTAGATCCATAAAGATATTATACTGATGAAACAAGTTTGAGTCAAAAACAATTCTTGAAGCACTTAATTAAGATGAAGCTTCAACGAGTCTTTAGTAAAGTTATATTTAAGTTTGATATAATTAGTTAATTAAAATTAATTAGATATAATAACCTATTTGTTACAATTATATTTTAAATTTGCAAGTAGATATGTAGTACTAAATAAAATCGAATGATGAACACCTCTAATTAACACTAAACTAGTATTGCTACAATAAATTTCAGCTTGTGATAAAAAATAATAATTATCTACGAAATTTTATCACAATAATAAATTTGTGGCTCGATCATTTCTTCATGACAAATAATTATAGCTATTGTTAAGCCAATTGTCACAATTTTTTAGTACTCAACGCAAAAATATTTATTTAGCTATAATATTTTATTTTAGATAATTTTTTTCATGGCTTAACGGTCACTATTGATACAACAAGTTTCAATACATCACAAAAATCATAATTACCTACGAAATTTTATCGTAGCGAAAAATCTACAGTTATATCATTTACCTATTGCAATAATATTTTTGTAACGTGAAGCAAAAATATTTATTTAGCCACAATATTTTATTTTGATAATTTAATGTGGCTAAAAGGTTACTATTACAAATATAAGTTTTAACTCGTGAAAAAATTAATAAT
>JACEIK010001301.1:144444-155836 GCA_018107945.1 Datura stramonium
GTGATATAGTTATTTTTTTGTAATAGTTGACATGAAATATACATATAATGCATGCATTTGAGTGCTCATAAAAAAATAAATGATTTTTCATCTTTCAATCAAACGACATTTGTACAATATTTTTGTTCATTGAAACTAGTATTAGAACAAACTGAGGAAATAATTATCGGATTGGCTCAAACTCTTAAATATATTTTAAAATTTTTGTTATATAAATCCATCTTTTAAATATTATTATTGTTATTTAAATTTTTGTTCTTATTATTATAAGGGACACATGCAAGACGCGTATACTAAAACTAGTGTAGATATAAGCACGAAGGTCTTTAGAAATGTTGATTGAACTTTTTGCCCTTCATTAAAAGATTCTACAATAGACAAAATTATCATTTACTATTTTCCATAATTAGTTGTTATTTAATTATTTTAGACTTTTATTAATTCGTAAAAGATAAAACTCCTAATATTTAGTATTTTAAGATTGACTAAGTTTGTTTCTTAAATATTTTTTTGTTTGAACTATATTAAAAGTTCTAAATTTAAGACTTTAAAATCAATTACAATCCTGTTAACTTATATATCAACCAATTATTTATTAATCTAACTAATTATCTATCACAATATTTCAATATGAAAAAAGTTAAATTAAAGAGTGTAATTTTATTATGCATTAATACGTGAATTCCTTCATCTTCTTCTTTTTAAAAAAAAATTATATAAGAAAAAGAAATATAGATACACAACATACTTTAAGTTGCTTCAATTAATCGAGTGCTTTTGTTATTCACTCTATTTAGTTAAACTGTAACACCCCAAAAATTCCTATGACTAAAACCTGGATTTGATGTTGATCATAAAGAGAAAACTGAAAAAAAATGTCCTCAGAACGAGCCTCAGTACGACTCATAGGAGGATTATACGAGTCGTACCAAGGACTCATAGTGTGTTCCAGAGAGCTCAGCAAAAATCTGATTTAGAAGTCATGGAAGGATCTCACGACTCGTATCAAGTCAATACGAGTCGTACCAAGTTTCGTGGTATGATTCAGAGAGTTTGGCAGGAAGAGGCAAGGAAATCACAGTTAGATCCTACGATCCGTATCAGGCTGGTACAAGTCGTAGTGAAGAATCATATATAGGAGGTTCAGAGAATTTGCAAGGAAGGATCAGTAACTACAAATACTCAGTACGAGTCTTAAGATGATGGTATGAATCGTCATTTTAGTCGTGAGTTGAGATGTCGTACACATTGGACTTTCGGCTAAGTTTGTAACTCTTTTAGGTAGGTGGATAGACCCGAACCTAATGAATTTAAGGAATAAAGTTGTTAACATCAATTCTTAGGTAAAAGAAGTGCATTAGATTCAAGTTAAGGTTATAAGGAACCTCTACAAGAAGTAGAGTTGACAGTCTTCCTACCGATTGAGTTTTTCATGAAAAGTTCTTACAAGGGACAACTTTAACGATCATAACTCCTATTATAAGAATTGTTTTTGGGTGATCCAGCATATCAAAGTAAATCTATTTGAGTCTTCTTACCAACTCATCCAACCTTACATTAATCGGAGTTTGGGGTAAAACATTATGGCCAATTTAGTAAAGCTCTGTCAGGTTTGGCGGAGAGGACATCCCTGTTACCACGAGTCTTGGTACCACTCGTGGTATGAAGGTACGAATCGTACCAGGCACTCGTACCAGGGGTTTTCGCAATCTTTTAAAGCCTCCTAGAATCCACAAATGGCATACCACGACCCGTAGGAAGCCACCACGAGTCATGGTACGACCCGTAGCACCAGATAGACAGATTTTTTAGAACTATTTTTCAGGGGTATTTTTGTAATTTTATATACTTCTAACTCTTAAACTAGATCGTTTTAGGATTCTTTTGGGATGAATTAAAGGAGTTTAACTAGTCTAACCCCTCACTCTTCTCACAACCACCGTAAAGTTCTTCTTCTCCCTTTTTCTTTCAAGGCTCAATAACTAGAGTTCCTCTCCAAGGGGCAGCAGCTTCAAGATCTTTAGAGAGATCCTTCAACCAGGTATGTGGAAATTCAACAAGGAGATTTTTCTCCCCTTGTGTCCCCTAAAACTCTTTCCCTGTTCACTATTAGTTCTAGCCTTGAGTTTTCGAAAGTGAAGATATTGTTGTCATACCTTGAATAATTCATGTGGAATATTAATCTATGTTTATTGTAGNCAAGCGCATAATGTCCACTGGAACGCCCATGGATTTTATCATCAACGATATTGTTGTCATACCTTGAATAATTCATGTGGAATATTAATCTATGTTTATTGTAGATAATTTCCACCAGTTTGTGACCAAAATGATTTCTATTCCAGTGAAGTAGGATTTTAGCCCTAACTTTTGAAGCAAAAACTAGAATCCTGTATATGTACTGAATGATTGAATCATGCTTGAATCTTTCAAAGTTAGGGAATTCCTATAGTATTTGTATATATCAGAAATTCAGTTAAAGGTTTAATTAGTCAGTCTCATCCAGAAATTTATTTACGTAGTATCACTCATGAATATCAGTCTAGCCTCAGTTAGATTTTTAGCAACCTCCGGGGTGACCAAAATAATGTCAGCTGATCAGTTTGACTTCAGTGTTTTCCTGAGGCGTCAGTGGTGCGTCCTAGTTATCAGAATCAGACTCAGAATCTAGTTTATTGGTCCATTAAGCAGTCATGACATTTTATATATATAGCTCTGACTAGCCTCAGGATCCCAATTCTGTTTACAGTTTGTTCTCAGATGGTTACAACACTTCCAGATAAGCAGCTCTGACCAGTCTAGAACCTAGTTTCAGAATTTGGTCCGACAAGACTCTCAGGGTACTTCCACTATATGTGTCCCTGACTAGTATTGGACGCCAGTTTTGAGCTATTAGCCTAGTAGTTCAGTTTAAGTTTTCCAGTGGGAGTAGGACTTAACACCGAGCGGGCCGGGGTTCCAGCACACCCAAGTTCCTAGAACTACGTTGCCAGCGTAGGTTACAGCATTACTTGGCCTGATTGGCCCCAGACTTTTGTGATCACCCAGTTCATGCCTTTATACCCTGGCAAGGTATATTGGGTCCTACCAGTGGGGTGTATACATCGGACTCCATGTCTTGCTCCCGTGGTTATATATCGGTTACAGACTCTCCCACTAGTCAGTCCTGTCCAGTTTCAGAATAAGCAACTCAGTTCAGTACAGTATCTAAAACTCGGAACTTTCAGACTTAGGGCATGCTCATGACCATCAGACAGGGTCATCTTGACCATTTCAGTTAACTTCAGTAGTTCAGTTCAGTATATTAGTTGGTCATTGCATGTCGTTTCAGTTTAGTTATTTATATTCAGTTATGTCTTGTCTCACTTACTCAGTACATTCAAAGTACTGATCCATACTTTTATGATGTATCGTTTCATGATACAGTTGCAGGTTCTCAGACTCAACATCATTAGTCGCCGTGGTTCAGATCCTTCTCCTCAACAATCGAAGTGTGAGTCCTCATCATTCGAGGGCCTTATTATATTTCTTTCAATTTTTCATTATTTTTAGCTAGACTTAGAGTTAGCTGGGGGCTTATCCCAGCAACTCATCAGTTGGAGGGCTTTCAGACACAAAATTAATTCCAAACTTCAGATGTTCTTAAACTTTATATTTTCAGTTTTATTTTCATAAATGCTTTTATGCTATTATTTCAAAGCTTCGCTATATATTGTTTTACTCAGAATACCAGTGTATGATAGACCAGGGGTTGACTTGGGGTCACTTGTGGCTTCAAGTACTGTGTCCCATCCAGGGTGTAGACTCGGGGCATGAAAAACTTGGTATCAGAGCACTAGGTTTAGAGTAGCCTTGAAACTTTTGAAAGCCGTTTCGAGTAGAGTCCTTTTCATGGGTGTGAAGCGCTCCACACTTATTAAGAGGAGGCTACGAGATGTTATTAGGAAAACTCTTTTGTTCATACTCTTTATTGTACATTAAAGTTCAATTTCAGAAAAGTCCTTCTAACTCATGCTCTGTTTCGTTTCAGTGAACCATGCCTCCTAGACGTGGTAATGAAAGAAGGGCCGGTAACGCCAACAAACCTACCCCACTAGCCCTGGCAGCTCCTCAAGATTTTTTGGTGTCAATCTCCAAATTCAGGGCGGCCATTCAACTGCTAGCCCAAACAGTCACCAACCAGGAGAACCAAAAGGTGGTTCTGGTAGCCACAAATTGGTCTGCAGAAGCTGCGAGGGTGAGAGACTTTACCCGTATGAACCCTCCATCTTTTCAGGGATCCAAAGTAGGGGAGGATCCCCAAGAGTTCGTGGATGAGATCAGGAAGATTACTCGCATTATGGGTGTTAACTCCTCTGAGAGTGCTGACCTGGCTGCCTACCAGCTAAAAGGGGTAGCTCAGGTCTAGTATGACCAATGGAAAGAGGGGCGGCCAGTGGGAGCAGGACCAGTAGAGTGGGAGGAGTTCCACACAACGTTTTTGGACAGATTTTTCCCTCGGGAGCTGAGGGAGGAAAAGATGGCGAAGTTTATGAATTTAATACAGGGCAACAGAACCGTGGAGAAGTATGCTCTGGAGTTTACTAGGCTATCTAAGTACGCTCCGGAGATGGTAATCGATCCAAGGGCTCGCATGTTCAAATTTTTGAACAGGGTGTCAAATCTGGTCCTCAAGGAGTGCAGGACAGCGATGTTGATTAAAGATATGGACCTCTCAAGCTTGATTGTCTATGCCCAGCAGATTGAGGCTGAAAAGCTGAAGGATATGGAGTGAAAGAACAAACAGTCAAGGACTGACCAGTCAGATTATGGCCATCAGATGTTTAGCGATAGTAGCCACCCACAGCAACAGAGAGCCTCAGCACCCAGTTCAGCCAGTGCCCCAACCTTTTGGTCCTGTCAGGACCGGAGGGGTGGGTCATCTGGCACTCAGTATCAGACCCACAACACCAGGAACAAGTATCTAGCTTGCCCCAAGTGTGGAAAGAACCACCGGGGAGAGTGCCTTCATGGTCGAGAGGGTTGTTTCAGTTGTGGACAGCTCGGACATCGGCTCAAGGAGTGCCCATCAGACGGGTGAGGGAGATCAAAAGATACAACATCATCAGCTCCAGTAGGTCAACCAACCCATCAGGCTAACATATCAAGTACGGATGGCGGTCAGCGTCAAAACTGTTTCTATGCTCTATCTTCCTGTCAGGATCAGGAGACCTCACCTGACGTAGTCACGACTATGTTACGCCTCTTCCATCTAGACATGTATTACCTTCTAGATCCAGGATCCACCTTTTCATTCGTGACTCCCTATGTAGCAGTCCAATTCAGTATCAGTCCAGAGGTCCTCCCAGAATCATTCTCAGTCTCCACCCCAGTTGGTGAGTCAGTTAAAGTCAGCCAGGTGTATAGAAACTGCCCAGTCTCAGTCCTTAATAAAGTCATTCCAATTGATCTCGTAGAGTTAGATATGGTTGAATTTGACCTTATCCTCGGCATGGATTGGTTACACTCCTGCTATGCCTCAGTTAATGCAGAACTAGAGTTGTCAAGTTCCACTTTCCAAATCAACCAATGTTAGAATGGACGGGCAGCAGTTCAGCGCCTAAGGGTAGGTTTATTTCCTACCTTAAGTCCCAGAAACTCATCTCCAAGGGATGTATCTATCATCTAGTTCGGGTCAAGGATTCCAACTCATAGACCCCAACTATCTAGTCGGTTCCAGTATTAGTGAGTTCCTAGATGTATTTCCTGAGGATCTTTATGGAGTTCCCCTTGAACAGGAAATAGACTTCGGAATAGACCTCCTCCCAAATACTCAGCCCATCTCCATCCCTCCTTACAGAATGGCTCCAACTGAGCTTAAGGAGTTGAAGCAGTAGTTAAAAGATCTTCTTGACAAGGGTTTTATCAGACCCAACATCTCTCCCTGGGGTGCCCCGGTATTATTCGTGCGTAAGAAAGACGGTACCTTCAAAATGTGCATAGATTACCGTCAGCTGAACAAAGTCACAGTGAAGAACAAGTATCCCCTACCCAGAATTGACAACCTGTTTGACCAACTTCAGGGATCCAATTGTTTCTCAAAAATCGATCTCAGTTCAGGGTACCATCAGCTAAGGGTCAGAGAGTGTGACATACCAAAAACAATATTCAGAACTCGGTGGTCACTACGAGTTTGTGGTGATGTTCTTCGGGCTAACAAACTCCTTAGCAGTCTTCATGGACTTGATGAATAGAGTCTTCAAGCAGTATCTGAATATGTTCATCATTGTATTTATCGACGGCATTCTGGTATACTCCAGGAGTGAGGAAGAGCATGCTGATCACTTGAGATTAGCATTTCAAACACTCAGAGACCGCCAGTTGTTTTCTAAGTTCAGCAAGTGCAAATTCTGTTTAAAGTTTGTGACTTTCTTAGGTCATGTGATCTCAAGTGAAGGAATTCAGGTTGATCCTCATGAGATAGAAGCGGTGAAAGATTGGCCCAAACCTACCTCTCTTATGGAAATCAGGAGTTTCCTGGGCTTAGCTGGTTATTACCGACGGTTTGTGGAAGGCTTCTCCTCTATAACATCTCCTCTGACTAAGTTAACTCAGAAGAAAGTGAAATTTCCATGGTTAGATGCGTGTGAGAAGAGTTTCCAGGAGTTGAAGACTCGACTCACTACCGCTCCAGTTTTGACCTTGCCAGAAGGAACAGATGGGTTGGTTGTCTATTGCGACGCTTCCCAAGTTGGACTCAGTTGTGTTCTGATGTAGTGGGGCAAGGTGATAGCCTACGCCTCCAGATAGCTCAAAGTTCATAAGAAGAACTATCCAACTCATGACTTGGAGTTGGCAGCAGTGGTATTCGCACTAAAAATATGGAGAAATTACTTATATGGAGCTCACATGGATGTGTTCACAGATCATAAGAGCCTTCAGTACGTGTTGAGTCAGAAGGACCTAAATCTACGTCAGAGAAGGTTGTTGGAGCTATTAAAGGAATATGACATGAGCGTGTTGTATCATCTGAGCAAAGCCAATGTGGTGGCTGACTCCTTAAGCAGACGATCTATGGGGAGTGTGGCTCACATTGAGGAAGGCAAAAAGGAGTTAGTGAAGGATGTTTACAGACTAGCCCAGTTAGGGGTGCGGTTGGTGGATTCAGCCGAAGGTGGTATGGTAATGCAAAGTGGGTCGGATTCATCCCTGGTAGTTGAAGTCAAGTCCAGACAGGATGAGGATCCTATCTTACTTAAGCTTAAGGTAGCAGTTCTCAAAAAAGAAATAGAAGCTTTCTCCCAAGGGGGAGATGGGGTGCTCCATTACCTTGGCAGGTTGTGTGTACCTAATGTTGGTGAGTTGAGACAGTAGATATTGGCTGAAGCACACAGTTCTATATATTTCATTCACCCTGGTGCTACTAAGATGTACCGTGATTTATGAGATATTTACTAGTGGAACGGCATGAAAAGAGATATTGCTGAATTTGTAGCCAAGTGCCTGAACTGCCAGCAAGCTAAAGTAGAACACCAGAGACCAGGAGGCATGACTCAGGATATCAACATACCCACATGGAAGTGGGAATAAGTAAACATGGACTTCATTACGGGTCTACCTCGGACTCGTCGGCAACATGACCCAATCTCGGTAGTAGTAGGCCGTATGACTAAGTCAACACATTTTCTCCCAGTCAAAACCACAGATTCAGCTGACGAATATGCTAAACTTTATATCTGGGAGTTGGTTAGACTTCATGGGGTTCCATTGGCCATCATTTCAGACAGAGATACCCAATTCACCTCTCACTTCTGGAAGTCTTTCTAGAAAGGACTAGGTACCCAGGTCAAGCTCAGTACAGCCTTTCACCCGCAGATGGATGGAAAAGATGAGCGGACTATTCAGACCCTAGAACATATGTTGAGGGCGTGCATGATCAATTTCAAGGGCAGTTGGGATGATCACTTACCTGTCATCGAGTTCGCGTACAACAATAGCTACCACTCTAGTATTCAGATGGCCCCTTTTGAAGCATTATATGATAGGAGGTGTAGATCTCCTATAGGGTGGTTTGAGGTTGGTGAAGCTACCTTGATAGGGACAGAATCAGTTCATGAGGCAATGCAGAAAGTACAACTTATTCGAGAAATATTGAAAACAGCTCAGAGCCATCAAAAATCTTATGCCGATGTGAGGAGAAGAGAATTGGAGTTTGCAGTTGATGACTGGGTCTATCTAAAAATTTCGCCCATGAAAGGGGTTATGATATTTGGGAAGAAAGAAAAACTCAGTCCCAGGTATGTAGGACCCTACAGTATTCTGAGGCGTATCGGCAATGTAGCCTATGAGTTAGAACTACCTTCAGAATTTGCGACCATGCACCCAGTCTACCATGTGTCACTACTGAAGAAGTGCATTGGATATCCAACTTTAGTGGTTCCACTAGATAGTGTGGAGATAAAATACAATCTCTCTTACGAAGAGGTTCCAGTTCAGATCCTTGATCGTCAGGTTCGTAAGCTGAAAAACAAAGAAATCTCTACGGTAAAAGTTTTATGGAGAAATCAGCTGGTTGAGGGAGTCACGTGGGAAGATGAAGCAGACATGATGGCCAGATACCCTCACTTATTCTCTCCTAGTCCAGATCTAGTACCAGGTATTAACTCCTTTCTCAGTATTCTGTTCAGTTCCATACTCATCAGCTCTATTTAGATCCTCAGTGTATATTTTAGTTGTACCAGCTCTATTAGTGTGGTTAAATCAATTTGGAGCCAGTTACTCCTCTAGAAATCAGTTCACAGTCTCAGTTTGGAAATTTCAGCTCCTTTCCTAGTTTTAGCCTTCATTCAAGGACGAATGATCCCAAGGAGGAGATATTGTAACACCCCAAAAATTTCTATGAGTAAAACCTAGATTTGAAGTTGATCATACAGAGAAAACTGAAAAAAAATGTCCTCGGAACGAGCCTCAGTATGACACGTAGGAGGATTGTACGAGTCATACCAAGGACTTGTAGTGTGTTCCAGAGAGCTCAGCAAAAATCTGATTTAGAAGTCATTGAAGGCTCTCACGAGTCGTACCAAGTCAATACGAGTCGTATCAAGTTTCGTGGTATGATTCAGAGAGTTTGGCAGGAAGAGGCAAGGAAACCACGATTAGATCCTTCGATCCATATCAGGCCGGTACGAGTCATAGTGAAGGATCATACATAGGAGGTTCATAGAATTTTCAAGGAAGGATCAGTAGCTATAAAGACTCAGTACGAGTCGTAAGATGATAGTACGAATCGTCATTTCAGTCGTGAGTTGAGATGTCGTACACCTTGGACTTTCGGCTAAGTTTGGAACTGTTTTAGGTAGGTGGATAGACCCGAACCTGATGAACTTAAGGAATAAAGTTGTTAACATCAATTCTTAGGTGTAAGAAGTGCATTGGATGCAAGTTAAGGTTATAAGGAACCTCGAGCATGAAGTTGAGTTGAGAGTCTTCCTACCGATTGGATTTTTCATGAAAAGTTCTTACAAGGGCAAACTTTAAACGATCATAACTCCTATTATACAAATTGTTTTTGGGTGATACAGCATATCAAATTAAAGTTCTTTGAGTCTTCTTTCCAACGCATCTAATCTTACATCAATCGAAGTTCGAAGTAAAACGTTATGGATAATTTAGTAAAGCACTATCAGGTTTGGCAAACAGGACCAGCCCTGTTACCACGAGTCTTGGTACGACTCGTGGTATGAAGGTACGACTCGTACCAGGGGTTTCATAAATCTTTTAAAGCCTCTCAGAATCCACGGATGGAATACCACGACCCGTGGGAAGCCATCATGAGTCATGGTATGACCCGTAGCACCAGATAGACAGATTTTAGAGAAATTTTTCCAGGGGTATTTTTGTCATTTTCTATACTTCTAACTCTTAAACTAGGTCGTTTTAGGCTTATTTTGGGATGAATTAAAGGAGTTTTACTACTCTAACCCCTTACTCTTCTCACAACCACTATAAAGATCTTCTTCTCCCTTTTTCTTTCAAGGCTCAAGAACTAGGGCTCAAGAATCAGACTCAGAATCTAGTTTATTGGTCCATTAGGCGGTCATGACATTTTATATATATAGCTCTGACTAGGATCAGGACCCCAGTTCAGTTTACAGTTTGTTCTCAGACGGTTACGACGCTTCCAGATAAGCAACTCTTACCAGTCTAGAACCTAGTTTCAAAATCTGGTCTGACAAGACTCTCAGGGTACTTCCAGTATATGTGTCCCTGACTAGTCTTGGACCCCAGTTTTGAGCTATCAGCCTAGTAGTTCAGTTTAGGTTTTTCAATGGGAGTAGGACTTAGCACCGAGCAGGCTGGGGTTCCAGCGCACCCAGGTTCCTAGAACTACGTTGCCAACGTAGGTTACAACATTACTTGGTCTGATTGGCCCCAGACTTTTGTGATCACCCAGTTCATGCCTTTATACCTTGGCAAGGTATATTGGGTCCTACCAGTGGGGTGTATACATCGGACTCCATGTCTTGCTCCCGTGGTTATATATCGGTTACAGACTCTCCCACTAGTCAGTCCTGTCCAGTTTCAGAATAAGCAACTCAGTTCAGTACAGTATCTAAAACTCAGAACTTTCAGACTTAGGGCATGCTCATGACCATCAGACGGGGTCATCTTGACCATTTTAGTTTACTTCAGTAGTTTAGTTCAGTATATTAGTTGGTCATTGCATGCCATTTCAGTTTAGTTATTATATTCAGTTATGTCTTCTCTTACTTACTCAATACAATCAAAGTACTGATGCATACTTTTATGTTGTATCGTTTCATGATATAGTTGCAGGTTCTCAAACTTAGCATCATTAGTCGCCGCGGTTCAGATCTTTTTCCTCAACAATCGAAGTGTGAGTCCTTATCATTTGAGGGCCTTATTTTATTTCTTTCCGTTGTTCATTATTTTTAGCTAGACTTAGAGTTAGTTGGGGGCTTGTCCCAACAACTCATCAGTTGGAGGGCTTTCAGACACAGAATTAATTCCAGACTTCAGATGTTCTTAAACTTTATATTTTCAGTTTTATTTTCATAAATGCTTTTATGCTATTATTTCAAAGCTTCTGCTATATATTGTTTTACTCAGAATACCAGTGTATGATAGACCAGGGGTTGACTTGGGGTCACTTGTGGCTTCAAGTACCGTGTCCCGTCCAAGGTGTAGACTCGGGGCGTGACATAAACCTATACTATTTTTTTCATTTTAAATTCATGTGAAGTGTTTGACTAAAAACATAGATTAAGAGAAAGAGAAAAAAAATTAAGTTGAAATCATCTCATAAAGGATAAAATGAAAAGTTTAAAATTAAGTTATTACTAAATATTTAAAGTACAAAAGCCTCCTAGCAAAATATTATTCACTTTTTTAC
>JACEIK010001301.1:166807-190173 GCA_018107945.1 Datura stramonium
GCCAGTAATTATTGTAGGTTGTACTTTTATACTTTTTTAATTATTATTTCATATACTACCTTTTCATCTTCTTAGCTTCTACCTGTTATAATAGTATTTATACACAATCCTCTAATAAAGATCTGCACCAATAAGCAAACTCAATATAAAAAATATGTGTTTGTGTCATGATCATACTCTACACCTTTTAATAGGTAATATGAAGTTGTTGCATTCTTTCTTCTTCTTTTTGAAAGTTTTTCAAGTATTTTCTAATTTACCTTCTTATTTTGTTGTTGTTGCCATTTTGGGTTTGTATGAAATTTTCATAAACTTGATAGAAGCAGCCTCAAGCTTACAGATTAAATTTACTCTTGGCGCGTGGCTTATTATGTCCATCATGGTAACTTGTATTTTATGTAATTCTTGCACTTTTCTGCATAAAATATTGAAAAAATTTTAGTTTTTCATTTTATTAAGATGATCTGTCACACTTTATACTTAATCATCATCAAAGCATGATTTATAAACTAAAATAAGCAAAACGTTAGTTCAATCATTTTGAATTTACACTTGTCGTAATTCTGTATTTAATTATTTAATGTAGATATCGTGTCCAGAAACTAGTTATAAAATATCCATAACATGCAGTTACTTTAATAAAAATTATGGAACAACTCAAATAATAAATTTAACAAACTTAAATAAACAACAAACCTGAAGAGTTATATGAATCCACCACCGTACTCAGGACCAGGTCCTTTCACTAGGTTGCATAGAATAAGAACACACGAATATTAAAAAAACAAGAAAAGTGACACACGATGTTTATGTGGAAACCTCCTTGCTCAAGGGAAGAAAAACCACGACCTACCATGTAGGATTTCACACAACTCCACTATATCTGAGCAACAAAGATTACAGGCTCTTGTTATCCTAAGAGATTAAGCTCTTAATCTCCCACTTGCAACAATTGTATTACAAGACTTCATCATTCTAAACATGTAGTTAAGAAGACCAGCTAACTTTAACTGGAAAGCAAAAGCAATTCTAGCTAAACTTCAACTAACTCTAGTTGACACTTCATCTAGAATCGTTTGACACGTTACCAACAATAAAACTTACACAAACCCCATGATATCTAGATCTACAACTCAATAGCATCAACTCTAACAATATTCCTAACAATCAGATACAGACAACAACTCTATCAAACGGTCACTTTGTTCTTGAGAGTTGAGAATATGCTTGCGGAGTGTGTGTTCTACCTTTTAAAAATTTGCCTTTGATTGTCCAAAAATTAGGATAAGTATTGGACACTTCAAAAGAAAAAATCAATCTCATTGGTCTAGGAAATTTGACCTGCTGGGACAAGGCTGCTGCTACTGCTGCACTCTCACCAACTTTCTGCAGAAAGGTACTATTTGCAGCTGGATAAAGTTTCCCGCCAACTCTAGCCAAACAAACCCTTCATAGAGGATCGAAACGAGGAAGCGGGTCTTGTATGGTTCCATAAATCATAAAAACTAGCAGTCTAATAATTTCCCCCTTTTTGATGATGAAAACCATATCTACTACCAAATTTTCTAAAAAAAAAAAAATTTCTCCCTGCCTCTGCCTTATATTTCCCTCTGCCTTATATATTCCCCCTGCCTGTGTTCTCCCCACAACCTTTTCTTCCCAGCTCAACTGATAGTATCTCTTCCCCCTTTGGTATCATTAAAAAGCACCACCGTAAACCAAAGAAAAGAAGCATAAACATGATAACTCATGGCCACTGGGGCAACACTAACATGAGTGAGATATAAAAGAAGTAAAGAGAGAGACAATAGAGACAAGGAAAAATATATGATTTCATTCAGGTAGTCAGCATTACAATAACACTTAGAACAAAAAAAATAGAGATAATTTTTTAGCCTGCCATAACAAAGAAAAGAGAGGGATTGATTTGGGAACCAGTCAACAAAAAATCAGGAAGAGATAGGTAGTCACGTTCGGATAGCTTGGGTAAGAGAGCATAGATGCGGTCATTGAAGATCTCATGGGCTTGAAGTAACTTTTTGTTTAATTCCTTGACTTATGATTTAAGGGCTTCATTCTCCTGTCGTAGGCCAGAGACCAGACTAGGTTCCTCCACTGGGTTGGCCTTGAGTCACACAATTTCAGCCTCCTTTTGAGCGAGTAAACTAGTGAGTCACTCAATTTCTGTAGTGGATTTTTCCTAGGAGGCTATCAGATTAGACACTATGGATTGTCCCTTTGCTCCTTCTCGTCTGGACACACACTCACACTCTTTAAGAGTCGTGAGTGAGAATATTTTTTTTTGGACCCAGCAATTCCTGGACTACATTCAATCTTAAAAAACTCAAAAACCTTGTTCATTAAGAACCCATATGCGAGACCATGTTTACCATCTTTAACAGTCATTATCTTGTGCAGATGCTCGATCATTACAGTAGCCAAGTTGATTGGCTGAAAGGTACTGAGTGCTTCCATCATGAACAAATCAGGGACACCGAAAATTGTTCTTTTCTCCATTCTTGGAAGGATAACCTTGTTAACAAACTCAAACATCAACTGATATTCTCCTTTCATCTGCTTTTTTAATAAACGCTCACCTATGCAATTTTCCAACTTGCATATGAGAGAGATAAACTTTCTCTTTGCACATTCATTGTCCACCGATCGGATCCCTTCAGCATCCACATTGAGAATGGTACTAAGTATTTGCTCATTTAGCATAAATGTCACTCCATTCACCTTGGAGTTGAGCTCTCTCGCATCTTCTGTGAACTCAATCTCATGATAAAATTCTCTGACTTTCGACTCATGCAACACAAGAACTGGAGGAAAAAACAAGTGCCTCCATGATTGAAAGTTCACCATTTCAATCAGTTCGGTCATACCAGCCAAATCCATAATTTCAGGGTAAAAAACTCTTCCTCGCAATATTTTTTGTGGCTGCAGAAATTTTTGTCTTTCCTCCCTAGTCAAACACAGGGAAGATTCAGGTTGAGACCTGACTTTGGAGGGAGCACCGGTTCCCCTTATCTGATGGGTTCTACTTAGAGGAATCGATGGAGAGTCCTCCTCTGTGTGATCTTCTACAACAACTCCCAAAGAAGCCTGTGTATGCTTTCGCTTTTTCTGAGCAACAATCACCTTACTTCTTGAGACTGAGTGAGTAACCTTCCTAATGGAACTAGGTACTTTTGCTTTTCCCTTTCCCACAGTTCTCTTGGCCTTCCCCCTTTCACCAACATCCTTCCATTGTGTCTGTCCTTCTTCTTGATCTACAACAATATCAGGTTGAATTCCCTCCTCTTCGGTTACCATTTTACATTTCAGCTTCCTCCACTTTGCATTCTGAACTTGACTCTTCTTTAGGGCGTTGGCCAAGATTTTCTTTGTAGATGCTCTAGTCTGGTGTGTTCGAACGGGGTCCCTTGACTGGTCCTTTTGAGGGCGATAGGAAATATTTTGAACTTTCCATAAGAGAGGCCATTCATCTTCACTATTCTCACTTCCCTCAACAGTATTAAGGTTTGTCAGTATGTGGAGATTCTGTGGAGTCCCATCCCATCTAGGAGAAGAGGGAATCTCAGTGGAGGTTGCAGAGAGAGAAGGAACTTCCGGCATGGGTTCTGATGATGCAGCCCCAGGTTGGTCTTTTTCAGACATCCCAACTATAGGGGTTGAAGGGGGGTGAAACCGGGTTCTTGAGTGGCAAGAGGAGTAGCTGAGATGGGGTTTTCGAGGGCTAGCTTTTTCTCTTCATTGGAAGGACCAGAGGGGTCAGAAGTTAAAGAAATGTTGAGGTCAACAAGAGGGAGTTGAGGAGCTGTCATGGGGGTTTTTGAAAATGGGTTCTCAAAGGGGATGGAGGAAGGTGTGGATTCCACAGTTCCAGACATAATAGGGGAGGATGAGGCTGAGTTTTCAGTTTTTTTTGAGGAAAAGGGAGATTAAGACATGGTTACAGGGGATAGGAAGAGAGAAATTACTGAGAATAAAAGGAGGGTTTTTGAATAGCCAGAAGAGAGAGAGTCTGGTTTTCTTCTGAAAAGGGTGGATTTGAAATGAAAAGAGATGACAATAAATGGGTTTTAAAGAGAGGGAAGGGCGTGTCAAATCAAGAAAACATTTCAACTTAAAGAGATGGGAGAGAGAGAGACGGTGCTAGTGATTGGGTATCAGATGGAATAAGTGGGAAAAAAAGAATAGGCAGTTCACAGACTATTCTAATTATTTGTTCATAAGTGAAGAAGTAATACCAACCTGTAGGCTGGACCTGGTCCCACCTTGAATTCAAATCATGTGTGCCAAGCTTCTGTCTTGTCAACCTCTTGCTTTCTCACATCCACCATGCGTGTATACCTGTGAGGGTATGGAACTGAGTCAAGCACATCATTTGCAACTCTGCTAGGATACCTGAAGCCTGATCATAGCCAAGAAAAGGAAAAACTTAATTCAGAAGAGAAAAAGAAGAATGAAAAGTTAATTCATCTTGATCAACCCCAACTTCAGTCCGTTTCTCTCAAACTGGTCCCTGTTCAAGGATTTAGTAAAGATGTCGGTAATCTGATCTTCTGTCCTACAGAACTCCACTCGAATGTTTCCCTTCTCCATATTATCCCTTAGGAAATGATGTCGAATATCAATGTGCTTGGTCCACTTGTGTTGCACAGGATTCTTGGCCATGTTAAGAGCACTTGTGTTGTCATATATTAGTGGCACAGATTCAGTTAGAATCCCAAAGTCTTCTAGCTGCTGCCTTATCCATAATAATTGAGCGCAACATGATGCTGCGACTACATACTCTGCTTCAGCCGTAGAGAGTGCCACTGAATTTTGCTTCCTGGACCCCAAAGAAACTAGTGAAGTGCCTTGGAAATGAGCCATCCTAGAGGTACTTTTTTTGTCAACCAGGTACCCAGCATAGTCAACATCGGAGTAACCAACAAGATCAAAAGAGCCTCCACAAGGGTATAAGAGGACCAAGTCAATGGATCCTTTGAGATATCTGAGAATCCTCTTAGCAGCTTTAAAATGCGATTCTTTGGGATAGGATTGAAACCGAGCACATATGCCCACACTGAACACAATATCTGGCCTGCTGGCTGTTAGGTATAGAGTGATCCAATGATTCCTCTATACATGGTTTCATTCACTGGAGGACCAGGTTTGTCATTATCCAGTTTTGAAGTAGTTCCGATGGGTGTATCAATTGGCTTGACATTATCCATTTGAAATCTTGTAAGAAGCTCCTTGATGTATTTCTACCGGCTGATCACATTACCAGCTTTGTCCTGCTTGACTTTTAAACCCAAGAAGAAGTTGAGTTCACCCATCATGCTCATCTCGAATTCGTTCCCCATAAGCTTGGAAAAATCTTCACAAAGAGAATTGAGAGTGGCTCTAAAAATAATATCATCCACATATACCTGAACAATAAGAAGGTTCCTCACTCTGTATTTGAGGAAAATAGTGTTATAAATTTTGCACTCTTAAACCCATTGTCTAGGAGAAACTTGGATAGTATCTCATACCATGCTCGAGGGGCTTGCTTCAATCCATACAATGCCTTGTCTAGTTTGTACACATGATGAGGTCGATCAATGTCTTCAAAACCTGGAGGCTACTTCACATAGACTTCTTCCTTCAGGTATCCATACAAGAAGGCACTTTAAACGTCCATCTAGAATAGTTTGAATTCTATACAGGAGGCAAAAGAAATTAACATTCGAATAGCCTCCATTCGTGCCACAAGAGCAAAAGTTTCATCATAATCAATTCCCTCCTCCTGATTGTATCTTTGAACCACCATATAGCCTTGTTTCTAGTAGTGACACCTTGTTCATTTAACTTGTTCCTGAAGACCCACCTGGTTCCTATAACAGTTCGATCGATTGGTCTTGGAACCAAATGCCAAACCTTATTTCTTTCAAATTGATGAAGTTCCTCCTGCATTGCATTGAACCATTCAATATCTTTCAGGGCCTCCTTAATGTTTTTGGGTTCAATCTGGGATATGAATGCTGAGGATGCAAACATGTTTCGAGTCTTTGATCTGGTTTGCATGCTTGAGTCCATAGGTGACAGTAAGTTATCCAGCAGATGAGATGATCTGTGTTTCCAGTTGGATCTTCTTATGGAGATTCTCCTGCTTCTGCACCTGGTCCTCTTCTGGGCTGTTGTCTGCATTTGTCCTCTCTTGTGAAACCTCTATGCTCACATGTTCCATTGCATCATTTGGGGGAACATGATTTTCATCCTGCCTTGGGTCTTTCACAAGCTGGCCTTCATTTTTCTCATTAGATATTAACGGTTCCTCAGATAGGTCACAATTAATTGCATCTCTTTACGTTTTCCATAGTTCCTCAAGCTCATCATCATTGATCATGCCTGCATCTTTCAGCTTACCGGTCTCATCGAATATAACATGAATGCTCTCCTCAACATATTGCGTCCTCTTGTTGTAGACTCGATATGACTTGCTGTTTGAGGAATAACCTAGGAAAATTCCCTCATCACTCTTAGGGTCAATTTTTCCTAGATTATCCTTGCAATTTTTCAGCAAAAAAAATTTGCACCCAAAAACTCTAAGGTAGTCCAACATTGGATTCTTCTTGTTCAGCAGCTCGTAAGGAGTTTTACCTAGTAAGGACCGGATTAAACATCTGTTCACCACATGGAAAGCAGTGTTGTCTGCTTCTGCCCAAAAGGACATGGCCACACCTCCATCTATAAGTAGAGTTCTAGCAATATCCACAAGAGTACAGTTTTTCCTTTCCACCACTCCATTCTATTGTGGAGTTCTGGGAGCGGAGAAATTGTGACTGATCCCCTTAGTAGAACAAAAGGCATCGAATTTGGCATTCTCAAATTCAGTCCCATGGTCGGACCTGATCCCTGCGATGTTACAGTTCAGCTTCACTTGTATTTTATTTGCAAAAAGTTCAAATACGGAGAATGTCTCATCCTTCGAGCGGAGAAACATTGTCTAGGTGAATCTTGAGTAGTCATCAACAACAACAAGGATAAACTTCTTTCCTCCATGACTTGCAATTTTAACAGGTCCACACAAGTACATATAGAGTAACTCTAAAGGTCTAGAGGTTCTCACCTCCTTTTTATTCTTGAATGATGACCTGGTATGTGTCCCTTTGACACAAGCATCATATAGTTGCTTCTGAGCAAATTTCACCTTGGAAAGTCCTCAAACCAGATCCTTCGATACTAACTTGTTGAGAAGAATAGTGCTCACATGTCCCAACCTTCTGTGCCACAGGGGCTTCATATTCAACCATGCTTAAACAAGTAAGGCCATCCCCAGATACAGAGTTGAGATCAGCAACATACATACTCTTGCACCTGTTAGCGGTCAGAACTACCTTTCCTGATTGAAATCTTTCACCATACATAGAGCTGAGAGAAACTTTACCTCATTTCCTTCGTCACAAATCTGAGACACACTCAGGAGAATATACTTCAACCCATTGACATAGAAGACATTTTCAATAGCATGATCAGGTGCCTTCCCAATCTTTCCAACACCAGGAATGTACCCCTTTTTTCCGTCTCCAAAGGACACCGAGCCCCCTTGACAAGCTTTGAGTGAGAGAAAATTATCAATTTCTCCAGTCATATGCTTTGAGCAGCCACTATCCATATACCATTTTGACTGCTGCCTCTCACTCCTTCCTATAAGAATGAATCATGGGTTAGATTTGGGAACCCATTTAAGCTTGAGTTCCCAAAATCGGGACAGAGGAAAGATCAGATTTCTTTTTGTCCATTCAGGAAGCCTGATTTGAGACACCTTAAGACTAGGTACCCTGTTGTTCATCAATGTTTCTTGATCATTTACAGTCCTTCTTAAGACAATTTGTTTAGACATGCAATCTGACTTGAGATGACCATTCCTTTCACAATGAGTGCACAACAGGTTGTTTGGATCAGATACATACTTTCTATGAGGATTATAGGGAGGATAACTCTTTCTATATCCAATTCCTTCATCGGTTTTAGACCTATGATTTGTCAACTTTTCCAAGACTTGAGAGGAGGCAGTCCATTTGAGAGACTTGTCTAGGTCAATCTTGAGTTTGACCAGTTCCCTCTCAAGTTCAGAATTTCTTTCCAACATGAGGGTGAGTTCCTCCTGAGAGTTTTTCAATTTGGCTTCTAGCTCATTTTGAGAGTTTCCTATATCACTTCCAGTGCCATTTTTAATAAGAGAGTTTATTTCAGCCACTAATTCTTGGCATTTTTCATCTAATTCAGCTAGGTTAGTGATCAACACAACTTTCTCCGATTCAAGGTTATCTACACTCTTATTCAAGGATTCCCTTTCTTTAGTGAGATCACAGAAAGAATTAATTAACACACTAGCTAGGGATCTAAGTTCTTTCAAGTTATAATCCTTCAGATTTTTCTTAATGTAATGAAAGGTTACCTCCTCTTCTTTATCTACTTCTGAGTTGGCCATGAATGCAAACATCAAATTGAATGGCAGATCATCATCTTCTACTGCCATCATTGAAGCATCTTCAGGTGCTTCATCATTTTCTGATTCTCCAAATTAATCTCCCTATGCTGCCAAGGCTTGTTTGACCTTTTATCAGCTGCTTCTCTTCTTTTAAATTTGTCTGGGACCCGGTCCTTCTTTTGGGTTTTATCAGCATTGGTTCTCAAGTACTCCTTGTAGTCAACCTTGTGCATAGGGAAATCTTTAATAAAATGAATTGGTTCCCACATTTATAGAAAAGATCATTTGGACTAGTCTTCCTATTTGCATTTGACCTCTTTTGAAATCCGCCACTTAGCCTGATCATCTTTTGAAATCTCCTTGTTAAGTATGCCATGTCTTCATCATCCTCACTCGAATCTGCGTGAGCACTTTTGAGAGTCAACCCCTTGTCTTTCCTCGGGTCACTTCTACTCATATCTTGTTGTCTCTTGAGCTCATAGGTTTTAAGATTTCCTATGAGTTTGTCCATGGTAAGAGTGTCGAGATTTCGAGCTTCAGTAATAGCGTCCGCCTTACTTTCCCATGACTTGGGAAGAATGTTGAGAATCTTCCTCACCAACTTGCTTGGCTTTATGACCTCTCCCAAGCAATAGAGCTCATTTGTGATCGAGGTGAATCTTGTGTGCATCTCTTCAATCGATTCTCCTTCTTTCATTGAAAACATCTCATATTGAGTAGTGAACCACATGTTGGTGCATGTTAGTTTTTTCATATTTGCATTGAATATTAACATATGGTTTAGTAATATTTCCAACATGATCATCCTGAAGAAGTTACTCACCATATACCTTTATTTTTTTGTGATATGTAACATGCCATATCCGAACAACTTGAATCTTCAAATTTCAGACCATTTTAATATTGAAAATTTTATGTATATAATTAAGTTTGCCATATCTTATATAGTGTCTACAATAATATCTACAAGTATTTGTGAGTCAAATTATAATAAGAAGAGATAACTTGCGATAGTTTTTTCCCAAATGTTTTAGATATGAAGAATGTATAATTTATGCATGGAAATTGCTTTGTAAGAATCATGTAATCCATCATCGTGTGTATAATGTTGAGGGAACTGGGGAAGTTAGGAGACGTGGATGAGGTTTTGTTAGGATGCTAGTTTTGATGATTGACGGAACCATACAGGACCTTCTTCCTCGTTTCGATCCTCCATGAAGGGTTTGTTTCGCTGGAGTTGGCAGGAAACTTCATCCAGCTGTAAATGGTACCTTTCTGCAGAAAGTTGGTGAGAGTACAGTGCTAGCAGCAGTAGCAGCAGCCTTGTCCCAGCAGGTCAAATATACTAGACCAATGAGATTGGTTTTTTTTATTTTGAAGTGTCCAATACTTATCCTAGTTTTTGGACAATCAAAGACATGTTTTTAAAAGGTAGAACACACACTCCTCAAGCATATTCTCAACTCTCAAGAACAAAGTGACCGTTTGACAGAGCTGATGTCTGTATCCGATTGTTAGGAACATTTTTAGAGTTGATGCTATTGAGTTGTACATCTAGATATCATGGGGTTTGTGCAAGTTTTATTGTTGGTAACTTTTCGAATGATTCTAGATAAAGTGTCAACTAGAGTTAGTTAAAGTTTAGCTAGAATTGCTTTTTCTTTCCAGTTAGAGTTAGTTGGTCTTCTTAACTACATGTTTAGAATGATGAAGTCTTGTAATAGAGTTGTTGCAAGTTGGAGATTAACAACTTAATCTCTTAGGATTACAAGAGTCTGTAATCTTCGTTGCTCATATCTAGTGGAGTTGTGTGAAATCCTACGTGGTAGGTCATGGTTTTTCTTCCCTTGAGCAAGGAGGTTTCCATGTAAACATCGTGTATCACTTTCCTTGTTGTTTTACTGTTCGTGTGTTCTTATTCAGTGCAACCTAGTGAAAGGACCTGGTCCTGAGTATGGTGGTGGATTCATATCTCCCAAATCTCATACCATAGTACAGCGATGTCCCGTAGCCAGAATNGTTCGTGTGTTCTTATTCAGTGCAACCTAGTGAAAGGACCTGGTCCTGAGTATGGTGGTGGATTCATATAACTCTTCAATTGATATCAGAGCAGGTTCTTTCTAAAAAATTAACACCTAGAAAGAATCCTGTTAAAACATAGCAGCACCACCAAATCTGGAAGAAGGACAGTCTACTACAAGACCCCCTAGATTCAATGGACAAAACTATGGATGGTGGAAGACTCGAATGCATGACTTCATCATGGCTGAAGACAGTGAGTTATTGGATATTGTTCTAGATGGTCCCTATGTTTACATGAAGACGGCAACCAAAGGGGATACTACAACATCTGTCCCCAAGACGAGAAAAGAGTACAATGACAGTGATCGAAAACAGATTGAGAAGAACTACAAGGCCAAAAAACTTCTGGTTTGTGGTATAATTCCGGATGAATACAACCTAATTTCAGCTTGGAGACAGCCAAGGAGATTTGGGATTGCCTTAGAACAGCTCATGAAGGGACCAGTCAGGTCAAACAATCCAAGGTAGACATGACTCATGTTATTGTTTCAGTAGCAGATTTTATATTAAATGGGACTGCTGATGGTAAGGCAGAAATTGCTCTTGATGTCTGCTTAATTTAACAATTTTTATCTTCTTTTTTATCCAACAGATTTCAAGATGGATCATGAGTATGATTATTTATTCAAGATTTTTTTGATTGGAGATGTAGAAGACGGAAAATCTACATTCTATCTAGATTTATGCTAAATGAATTCTGTTTTGATCAGTTAATCCACCATTTGCGTGAAATTTTCAACTAACTATGACCTTTTAGGTTACCTTTCAATTCTCAAAATTCTATACATTTCAGAGTTAATACTCAACCTTATATTTCATGGACAAAACATACAAAAATATTTTGATTACGTGCAAATTACATTTCACGCAAATATGGCCTGAATCTTAAAAATTTGAAGTCATAAATAAGTCATGGCATTTTTATGACTATAAAAGCATGTCATTTTGTGTAAAATGAGAAGTTTAAAATGAAAAGAGCTTTTAAGGTGCGAAATGTGTTACTGAAAGTAATTTTTCTTTCAGGAGGCATCTAAGACAAAAAAAAAAAGAAGAAGAAACTGAAAATGTACAATACAGTATTACAAATACTGCATTATTAATAGTCTAATAGACATGTACATTAATTGCTGTGGTGCAGGTAGAAGGGAAGACTACACAGGCACAAATATGGAACAGAAAGGTAGAGTGACAGAATTAATAAGTGCTTATTGCAGAGGAGACATGAGAGCAACTTGGTCTATGACATAACCAAGAGAGAGAGTTTTGAAAATGTGCACCGATGGCTCCAAGAACTCTGGGATAAAGATACACACACTTCCGAATATTGCTCTTTTCCCTTTAGCTTCAAACAAATATTTGCCGATTGAAGGCGTATATGTTATTGGCTTGCAGTCAAGGTGCGTGCACTATCTGTTACACTGTAATATGATTTAGTCAAATTATAAGCTATACATACTACTTGGCAGTTTTAGGACAAATTCTAATATGTTACAATTAAATGACTAAAATATTTTGATGTTATCTACAATATCTATATCTATAAATATCAAAGGGGAGAGCTGTAAATAAGCCAAGTACAACATAATTGACAGCTCTTAATTAGGACAAAGAAACAAAGTATTAGGAAAATGTTAAAAAGAATTTCAAAAATAAAATAAAATAATATGGAGTGTGGTTAATTAATTTTTAAATTTGAATTTAATGATGATAAATATTTAATTTAAAATGAACGAAATATAGTCTTGAATGTAATAAATTAGTTTAAAATTAGTTTTGTAATAAATTTATAAATACATCATTCAAACTTGTAAAAACTATGTCACGATCCGAGTCTACACCTGGACGCAATAAGATACTTGGAACCACAAAATACTCCAAACTAACCAATGGCATAGCATAAACCTGATATGCCTGACACTTAACATGAATATTGAACGGAAGCGTAACTGAATGCACAACATTTTAAATATAAATATTGAAAGTAAACTGGATAAATGGAAGAAACTGAATACTACAATTGTGTCTGAAAGCCTCTACTAAAGATGAGCTACTGGGACAAGTCCCCAGCTAACTCCAAAGTCTGAAAAACTAAAATAATACTACTAAATAGAAAGATGAGGACTCACCAATAGAATACTGTTGCACTGAATTTGAAGAAGACTAGCCATGCTGCCGAGCCTGAGTGCCTGAGCCTTATTATAAGACAATATAGAGTAGGAAGTATGCATTATTACTTTGAATATACTGAAAATGTGAAGTCATGCAATTTAAAATATAATCATGCTGAAAAAGACATTATAAGTAAAAATGTTGAACAATATGAAATGACCCTAACTAAAATCATAAATGTCATAAATAGCCTGAAATCTGAAAATACTGAAAAACTAGTAAAATTGATTAAGGGTCATAAGCATATTCTGAGACCTAAGACTGAACTGTATTGTACGATTGTATTTTAACCGACATATAACCATGTGATATAGACGTAATCGATAGGGCC
Source organism: Datura stramonium (assembly GCA_018107945.1). Classification (NCBI taxonomy): domain Eukaryota; kingdom Viridiplantae; phylum Streptophyta; class Magnoliopsida; order Solanales; family Solanaceae; genus Datura; species Datura stramonium. The sequence continues at coordinate 179,860 of JACEIK010001301.1, forward strand.
CACCATATTTTGCCAGGGTATAGTGACTGGTCTGTGTGATCATTTAAAGAGGCCTATTCGAGCTAAGACCTACGGTGGCATGTAGTTATAAGAACCTAGGTGCGTTGGAACCCCGGTCCACTCGGTGCTAGGTACTGCTTCCAATTGAAAGCCTAAGTATAATTAACTGAACTGATTAGCACGAATTGGTGTCTTAAGGCTAAATCAGCACTAATTATCTGAAAGTGTCCTAAGAGCCTAAAAGACCTAGTGACTTAGAATATTGAAATGCTAAAAATACTGAGATTATTGATATTATTGAGTATACTGACTATACTATTAGTACTGTAAAGCCTGGTTACATAAATCATGAGGAAATTATATATACTCTGAAAGTTCATGCTGTTTTCAAAACAACGCTAGTTCATGAAATGGAATCTCAAAATCATGCAAGAATTAAGAATCTGGATGGACATCCTACAAGTTTAAAATAACATCCTGACTATAGCATAGTGCTAGTTGTGATTTAACCATCATGAAGATAGGGAATTTCGGCTATTAAAAGAAAATCCTAGGTCATAATTTTCTAGACAACTTCAAGCTATAGTTTATTGTAAATAATTAGGATATAAGGGTGAAATAAAATCCTTGTTGAAGTCCCACATACCTGAGGTACAAGAATCTCTAGCAAGAACCTTGAAATTTCAACACCTTAAGTGGAACCCTAGATTAGACTTGAGAGAGTTTTCTATCTTCTACGTACTGTTTCTGCGAGTCTGGGAGAGAATAAGAGGAGAATGTTGATCATCCCCTTTTAATTTCCCTCTAAAAGTACCTAGTATGATGTTTTTTAGGAGATAGAAGCTTAGAATTTTACAGAAATGCCTCTGGGTAACCGTCTCAAAATTTGCTTGTCTAGATCCAACGGGTCACACAATGAGTCGTTGGTTGTGACCACGCTCGTTAATTCCAGTTGTTGTTTCTGGGCTGGAAATTTTAATTCTTTGGACTTCTCCCAATAGTTGATAGGAAGACTCGTTGGTGGATAGAATGGGTCGTCAAATCCAGTTGTTGTAACTGAAGGAAGTTTGAATAGTTTCGGGATCTCTCGCAATGGGCAGAAAGAACGACCAGGGAGATCTCTTATATCTTTTGAGATCCACCCTGCAATATGGGGTAAAAAGCCAAAATAAGTGATTTTAGCCTTTATAAAAAGAAAACTGATTCTTGAACCCCCGTTGGAAGGACAATGAATCATTGTTTCTGCTCGTTGTTGCTGGGATGATCTTGCATAGTTTCTGAATCTCATCTAACGATTCAATAGAACAAGTCATTATATCCTCCAACAATTCATCACTGGACTCATTGGTTCTGGGAACAATTTAACAACTCTATGAACTTCAACCAATGGCACCTCCTAACGACCCATTGTAAGGACTGACGAATCGGTTCTGTCACTCATTAGTTTTAAGGGAAACTTTCACCAAGTACAAGACTCTCTTAGGATGAGTGGACTAACGGTCTGTTAGACCCAACAACGACTCATTGTATGAGTCATTTTGTGACAAAATTTTTTAGTTTCTGCTGGTTTTTATTCCAAGTTTAGGATTTGGTCTTAAAGACTTTTGGGGTGTTACAATATCTCCCCCTTGGGAATATTCATCCTCGAATGGAGACCAAATAGACTGGAAATATAGGGAAAATGTTGTAATTTCAGAACTAAACACTATAGCAGAATGCTGAGGGAGTGACTAACTCCGGACTAAGATACATATAACAAACTGATATCATGCAACAAGGATGCACATTTAGATAATGATAAGACTGATGAGAATGAAACTGATAGGGAACTGAATAGAGTATTAAAGAGTTATTTAGTNGGAGGTCCTGGAAATGTACCTAAAAGATTGGTCACCTGAATAGAGTATTAAAGAGTTATTTAGTACCTGCAGCTGAAACATAGCTGGAAGGGAAGAGGTGAGGGTACTTAGCCATCATATCTGCTTCGGCTTCTCATGTAGCCCCCTCTACAAGCTGATTACCCTAAAGAACCTTCATTGAAGAGATCTCCTTATCCTTAGTTTATGAACCTGGCGATCCACAATCTGAACCAGAACCTCTTTATAAGAGAGAATATCCTTTACACCCACAATCCCTAAGGGTACAACTGAGGTCGGGTCACTGATGCATTTCTTCAACAGAGACACATGAAAGATTGGATGCACCGATGCTAACTCCACAAGCAAGTCCAACTCATAAGCCACATTGCTAATGTGTCTTAGAATCCTGTAAGGACCAATATATCTAGGACTGATCTTTCTTTTATTCCCAAACATCATCACCCCTTTTATGGGTGAAATATTCAAGTAAACCCATTCATCAACTGCAAATTTTAGTTCTCTTCTCCTCACATCTACATATGATTTTTGAGGACTCCGAGCCGTTTTCAGCCTTTCCCTGATAAGTCGAACCTTCTGCATGGACTCATGAATTGAGTCAGGGCATATCAAAGTAGCTTCACCAACCTTGGACCAACCTATAAGAACCTACATCTCCTACCATAAAGTGCTTCAAATGGGGCCATTTGGATGCTAGAGTGGTAGCTGTTGTTGTATGCAAACTCGATGAGAAGTAGGTGAACAATCCAACTGCCCTTAAAATAGATCATGCAAGCCCTCAACATATCCCCTAGTTTCTGAATAATCTGCTCAGCCCGACTATCTGTCTGCGGATGAAAAGCTGTGTTGAGCTTTCAAGTCCCTTCTAAGATGACTTTCAAAAGTGCAAGGTGAACTGAGTACCCCTATCTGAAGTGATGGAAAAAAGGATCCATGTAGTCTGACTAACTCCCGAATGTATAGTCTAGCATAATTCTCTGCTGAATCTGTGGTCTTAACTGGTAGGAAATGTATTGACTTAGTCATCCGATCTACAACCACCCATATTGAGTCCTGCTGTCAGCGCGTATGAGGCAGAGCTATAATAAAATCCATGTTCACTTCTTCATACTTCCAAGTAGGAATGCTGATATCTTGAGTCATACCCCTAGGTCTCTAATGTTCAATCTTGACCTGTTAGCAGTTTGGACACTTAGCCACAAATTCTACAATGTCCTTCTTCATGCCATTCCACCAGTAAATATCCCATAGATCACAGTACATATTGGTGACACTTGGGTGGATAGAGTACTTGGATATATGAGCTTCCGTCAGTATCCGTTTCCTCAAATCATTTACATCTAGAGCATACAACCTATCCTAGTAATGGAGCACACTATCTCCCCCTTTGGAGAATGCTTCCACCTCTTTATTTAGGACTGGTTTCTTCAACTTGAGTAGGATTGGGTCTTCATCTTGCTTTGACTTAACCTCCACCACAAAGGAGGATTTTGACCCACTCTGTACTATAACTCCACGTTCTACTGAGTCAACCAAACAAACTCCTAACCGAGCCAGCCTGTGAACATCCTTGACTAGTTCTTTCTTATCGTCCTCAATATGAGCAACACTGTTCATTGATAATCTACTGAGGGCGTTAGTCACTATATTTGCTTTACTCGGGTGGTGCAATATGCTCATGTCGTAGTCTTTCAACAACTCCAACCACCTTCTTTGGCGTAAATTCAGGTCCTTCTAACTGAACACATACTGTACTCTTTTTTGGTCAGTAAAAACATCCACATGAACCCCATAAAGGTAGTTCCTCTAAATCTTCAAGGCAAACACTATCGTTGCTAGCTGAAGATCGTGAGTCAGATAGTTCTTCTCATGAGCCTTGAACTATCTAGAAAAATAAGTTATAACTTTACCATGCTGCATCAAAACACACCCAAGGCCGATTTTGGAGGCATCACAATAAATTACAAACCCATCTGAACCTTTCTGCAGGGTCAAGATTGGAGCTATAGTGAGTTGATTCTTCAACTCCTGAAAACTCTTCTCACATGCATCAACCACTGACACTTCACTTTCTTCTGAGTTAGTCTAGTCAAAAGAGAGGCAATGTAGGAGAAACCTTGTACGAACCTTCTGTAGTAACCAGCTAGGCCTAAAAAACTCCTGATGTCTGATAGAGATGTGGGTCTTGGACAGTCCTTCACTGCCGCTGTCTTTTGAGGATCTACCTGAATACTTGCACTGGAGACAACATGGCCGAAGAATGCCACTGATTTAAGACAAAATTCACACTTGCTGAACTTAATAAACAACTGGTGGTCCCTGAGAGTATGAAAAATTATCCTCAAGTGATCTGCATATTCTTTCTCTATTTTGGAGTAGATCAGAATATCGTCGATGAAGATAATAATGAACATGTCAAGGTACTGATTGAATATCCTTTTCATCAAGTCCATAAAAGTTGCAGGAGCATTAATTAGTCCAAAATACAAAACTACGAATTTGTAGTGACCATACCGAGTTTTGAAGGCTGTTTTCGGGATGTCACATTCTCTGACCTTGATATGATGGAATCTTAATTTGAGATCTATCTTGGAAAAATAGATGGTTCCCTGGAGTTTTTCAAACAAGTCATCAATCCTGGGTAGAGGGTACTTGTTCTTGACCGTGACCTTATGCAGTTGATAGTAATCGATGCACATTCTGAGTGTACCGTCCTTCTTTCACATGAATATGACTGGGGTACCCCATGGAGAGATGCTGGGTCTAATGAAATCCTTATCTAAAAGGTCCTTCAACTGGTCTTTTAATTGAGATAGGTTGGGTATCAGAAAGAAGGTTTATGCCGAAATTGATTTCCCGCTCGGGAGGGACTCCGAAAAGATCCTCGGGGAACATATCTAGAAACTCACTGACGACTGGAACTAATTGAAGAGTAAAAGTTTTGGAACTATAATCTTTAACCCTAACCAAGTGATAAATGTATCCTTTTGGTATCATTTTCCTAGCCTTAAGGTAGGAGATAAATCGACCATTAGGTGCTGAAGTACTACCTTTCCACTCTAGTATTGGTTCATTAGGAAAGTAGAATCTAACGACTTTGGTTATGCAGTCAACTGAGGCATAGAAAAAGTGTAGCTAGTCCATGCCAAGAATGAGTTCAAATTCGATCATATCTAGCTCTACTAGATCAACTGAGGTGACTTTATATAATACTGTGACCGGGCAATTTATGTATAGCTGACTAGCTCTAACTGACTCACCCACCAGAGTAGAGATTGAAAATGTCTCTGAGAGAATTTCTAGACTAATATTAAACTAGACTGCAATATAAGGAGTTACGATGGAATGTGTGGTGGATGTAGTAAGGCATAAACACCTATCTGAAAGCGACGTAACATACTAGTGACTACGTCAGGTGAGTTCTCCTGATCCTGCCATGAAAATAGAACATAAAAGCAATTTTGACACTGACCACCTCTACATGTACCTGAAGTAGTACCTTGTTAAGCTGGGAGACCTGGTGGAGCTGCTGATATAGTGGATTGGGCCTTTCCCATCCTGCTAATGGGCAATCCCTCAATCTATGACCCAAATGGCCATAACCAAAGCAACCTTCTTTGCCCAAACAACACTCATTAGGATGGTTCTTACCACACTTAGGACATACTAGAAAATGCGGCTACTGGAGACATAGCTCTAAGAGTGGGAGCCTTATGCTCTACCTCTCCAATCCTTATGGGGCCTGAAAGAAGGAGCACTAGCTGAGGAGGTTGCCGGAGGTCTCTGTTGCTATTGTAGGCGACTCCCACCGCCCGATCTCTACTGTGAATACTCTAATTAGCCTGTCCTTGCCCGCTTACTTTACCTTTCTATGTCTTTCAATTTCTCCACCTTTATCTGTTGTGCATGGATTATAAGCCTGGAGATGTCCATATCGTTAATGAGCATGGTAATCCTGCACTCCTTGACCACCAAGTCTGAGACCCTATTTACAGATTTGGGTATGCAAGCCCTCGACTCGGCAACCATCTATGAAGCATACTTTGACAGTTGAGTGAACTTTAAGGCGTACTCCTGCACCGCCATGTCATTCTATTTCAAATTGACGAATTCCGCGACCTTTGCTTCCCTTAACTCCCTAGGAAAAAACCTATCCAGGAACATGGTCACGAACTCGTCCCACTTCACCGAACCTACACCAATGCGTCTCCCCTCTTTTAATTGTCTGCACCATATCTGGACCACTCCCTTCAGCTGATAGGCACCAACTCTACATTTTCGATGGAGGTAACACCCATGAATTGGGTGATCTTCTAAACCTCATCGATAAATCCTGTGGGTCCTCATCTACTTTAGACCCATGAAATTTTGAAGGATTCATCTGAGTAAAATCTCAAACCCTGGCAGCATCTGTAGGCCCACTCGTATTAGTAGGTACGATGGCCTGCTGGTTGACCTGGTTAGTCACAACTTGAGCTAGTATTTGAATAGCAACTTTGAACTCAGCAGCTGTCACCTTATCACCTTGAGGGCTGCTAGAGCTGGTGGGGCTTGCTAGTTAGCATTGTCAGTCCTTCTTCTATTTCCTCTTCTAGGAGGCATTGCCAACTGAAAATGGTAGAGCACGAACTAGAAGGACATTTTAGAGGTTCATACTTTACGCACGATAAGTATAATGAAAAAAAGGGAATTTTTCTAAAAAGCCTTATAGCCTCCCCCTCATAAGTGTGAAGCATTTCACATCCATGAAAAAGACTCTACTTGACACGGCTTTCAGACATCCTAGGACACTCTAAACCTAAGGCTCTAATACCAAGTTTTTCATGACTCAAGCCTACACCCTGGACAGGACGCGGTACTTAGAACCATGAATAGCTCCAAGCTAACCCATGGCATAGCACAAACCTGATATGACTGCCACTTAACATGAATACTGAGCGGAAGCATAACTAAATGCACAACATACTAAATATAAACATTGAAAGTAAATTGGATAAAAAGAAGTAACTGAATACTACAACTATGTCTGGAAGCCTATACTAAAGACGAGCTACTGGGACAAGTCCCCAGCTAATTCCAAAGTCTGGAAAACTGAAAAAATACTACCCAATAGAAAGAACTAATATGGTCCTCGAAATATGAGGATTCAACAACAGAATACTGTTGCACTAAATCCGAAGAAGACTAGCCACGCTGCTGAGCCTGAGTACCGGAGCCTTTATCATGAATTGATATAACATAGGAAGCATGCGTTAGTACTTTGAATGTATTGAGTATGTGAAGTCATCCAATTTAAAATATAATCATGCTGAAAAAGACAATATAATTAAAAATGCTGAATAATATGAAATGACCCTAACTGAGATCATAAATGTCATAAACGACCTGGAATATGAAAATACTAAAAAACTGGTAAAACTGATTAAGGGTCATAAACATATTCTGAGACTTGAGACTGAACTGTATTGTGAGGTTGTCTTTTAACCGACATATAACCACGTGAGATAGACTTGGAGTTAGATATTTACTCCCTATTGATATGGCCTACCATACCTTTCCAGGGTATAGTGATTGGACTGTGTGATCAGTAAAAGAGGCCTATTCGAGCTAGGACTTACGGTGGCATGTAGTTCTGAGAATCTGGGTGCGCTGGATTCTTGATCCACTCGGTGCTAGGTACTACTACCAACTGAAATCCTAAGTATAACTAACTGAATATAGTAGCTCGAACTAGGTGTCTTAAGGCTAAGTCAGAACTACTTATCTAGAAGTGTCATGGGTACTAAAATACCTGGTGATTGAGAATGTTAAAATGCTGGAAATACTGAGATTACTGATATTACTGAGTATATTGACTATACTATTAGTACTGTAAAGCATGGTTATAAACCATGAGGAAATCATATATACTTTGAAAGTTCATGCTATTTTTAAAACATTGCTAGTTGATGAAATGGAATCTCAAAATCATGCAAGAATCAAGAATTTAGATGGACATACTACAAATTCAAAATAACATCCTGACCATAGCATAGTGCTAGGCATGAAGTTTTTAAACATCAAGCAGATAGGGAATTTCAGCTATTAGAAGAAAGCCCTAGGTCATGATTTTCTAGACAACTTCAAGCTATAGTTTACTGTAAATAATTGGGACACAAGGGTGAAAGAGGACCCTTGTTGAAATCCCACATACTGAGATAGAAGAATCTCTAGCAAGAACCTTGGAACTTCAATACCTTGAGTGTAACCCTAGATTAGAGTTGAGAGAGTTTTCTTTCTTCTATGTATTGTTTCTGCTAGTCTGGGAGAGAATGAGAGGATAATGTTGATCATCCCCTTTTAATTCCCCTCTAAAAGTAACCTAGTACAACGTGGTTTAGGAGATAGAAGATTTAGGATTTTACAAAAATTCCTCTGGGTAGTCTTAAAATCTACCTATCCAAATCCAATGGGTCACACAACAAGTCGTTGGTTGTGATCATGACTCGTTGATGCCAATCATTGTTTCTAAGTTGAAACTTTCAGTTCTCTGGACTGCTCCCGACGGTTGATAGGATGACCCATTGATGGATACAATGGGTCGTCAAATCCAGTCGTTGTCACTGGAGGAATTTTGAATAGTTTCAGGATCTCTCCCAACGGGCAGAATGAATGACCAGGGAGATATTTCATATCTTTGAGATCCACCCTACAATATGGGGTAAAAAAATCCAAAATAAGTTATTTTATCCCTTATAAAAAGAAAACTGATTCTTGAACCCTCGTTAGAAGGACACCGAATTATTGTTTCCGCTTGTTGTTGCTGGGATGATCTTGCATAGTTTCTGAATCTCATCTATCAGTTCAATAGGAAGAGTCATTATATCCTTCAACGACTCATCACTGGGCTCGTTGGTTCTGGTAACAATTTAACAACTCTTGAACTTCAACCAACAACTTCTCCTAATGACCCATTGTAAGGACTGACGAGTCGTTCTATCACTCATTAGTTCTGAGGAAAATTTTCACCAATTGCAGGACTCTCTTAGGACGAGTGCTCTAATGGTCCATCAGAACCAAGAACGACTTGTTTTATGAGTCGTTCTATGGCAAAACTTTCGGGTTTCTGCTGGTTTTCATTTCAAGTATGAAATTTGGTCTTAGTAATTTTTGAAGTGTTACAAATTATATATTATTAAATACCATATTAATATTATAATATTTTTAAACAAAATATAACTGATATATGATTTTCAAAATTAAAAATAAAATGTTAAAATTTGAATTTAATATCTATGATTTTGAATTACCGTGATATAAATGAGATTGTGAGAAAAACTTAAGATCACGAGAAGTATTCATAGTTTTCTATTCAACATGGATGGACTTTTTCTCTTATCTTGATAAGTAAATTTATGGATTCATTATCAAACTACGAGTCAATAGCACATAACTTACAAAATCTTATTGCAATTTTGGAATGGAAATGATTTTCTTCCCTGCTGACCTTCTATTAAATAATCGTGGATCAAATTATTTAAACTTTTCCAATTAATACATAATCATGAATTTATAACTGAATTATATTGATAGCCTAAATTTTTTCTATACCTCTATTAACCAAGTGATGCAAGATTTATTCAGTTGAAATCATTTTAATTTATATGGCTTTTTATATAGTTCTATTTTTAAGTAAATGTAGCATCTACTAACTTGAGTGATGAAATTTATTGGAAATGACTACAATTTTGCTGACTCGGAGTTATTTGTAGACAAAACAAATGAGTTTGTAGTGGTATTTTTTTATTGTATTAATAACAATTCTTATTATGTATAAGAATTAGTATTTAACTTATCAAAAATATAATACTTAATTGTATCATCTTTATTATTTTGGAATTGTAAAGGGAAGCGGAGTAATCCAGAAGTAAATTTGTATAATGCATTTCAATTACTGTATATTTATGTGTTAAAGTTGTTGATTCATATTTATATACATTTAATTTGCTTATATTCATTAGATATCAATTTTTAAGTTTTATGTAATAGAAGATTGGAAAAAACGCCACAGGACATGAGTGAAGAATCTAATTTCTTTATTATTTTGGAATTGTAAAGGGAAGCGGAGTAATCCAGAAGTAAATTTGTATAATGCATTTCAATTACTGTATATTTATGTGTTAAAGTTGTTGATTCATGTTATACATTTAATTTGCTTATATTCATTAGATATCAATTTTTTAAGTTTTATGTAATAGAAGATTGGAAAAAAACTATACAGGACATGAGTGAAGAATCTAATTTTGTATTAAAGTTTTATAAATTTTATTTCAATAATCTCATTTATATTCTTGATGTATCTCCGATTAAATTATTGAGTGAATATATGATTCATTTCCTTTAATTGTATAGAAAATTTTAATATATGCTGTATTATATTAGTAAATAAGGTGTATAT
>JACEIK010001301.1:196265-211573 GCA_018107945.1 Datura stramonium
ATTGACTATAGACAGTTGAACAAGGTCACCATCAAGAATAGATATCCCTTACCTAGGATTGATGACTTATTCGATCAGCTTCAGGGTGACAAATACTTCTGTAAGATAGATCTCAGGTCCGGGTATCACCAGCTTAGAGTCCTAAAGAGCGACATTACAAAGACTGCTTTCAGAACCTGGTATGGCCACTATGAATTCGTTGTTATGTCTTTTGGACTAACCAATGCCCCTGTAGCTTTTATGGATTTGATGAACAGGATATTCGAGGCATATTTGGATATGTTCGTGATCGTGTTCATTGATGACATATTAATATACTCCCGGAGCGAGGAGGAGCATGCCGCACACCTGAGGGTAGCACTCCAAACCCTCAAGGATAACCAACTATATGCCAAGTTCAGCAAATGTGAATTTTTGCTGAAATCTGTTGCATTTTTGGGGCATGTAGTGTCAAGCGAAGGTATAAGAGTGGACTCCCAGAAAATAGAGGCAGTAAAGAACTGGCCCAGACCGGTAAATCTTTCGGAGATCAGGAGCTTTTTGGGTTTAGAAGTTTACTATCAGAGGTTCGTGGAAGGTTTCTAATCCATTGCAGCCCCACTGACTAGGTTGACTCAGAAAAAGGTGAAGTTCTAATGGTCGAAGGCTGGCAAGAGGAGCTTCCAGGAATTGAAGGCCAGGCTCACTTCAGCACCGGTGTTGACTTTACTGGAGGGTACCGATGTCTTTGTCGTATATTGTGATTCTTCGAGGGTTGGATTGGGATGTGTATTCATGCAACACGGGAAAGTAGTAGCATATGCTTCCAGACAGTTAAAATCTTATGAGAAGAATTACCCGACCCATGATCTTGAGTTGCCCATGGTGGTATTTTCTTTGAAGATATGGTGACACTACTTGTATGGGGTTCATGTAGATGTATTCACAGGCCACAAGAGTTTACAATATGTATTCACACAGAAGGAACTAAATCTTCGGCAACGGAGGTGGTTGGAGCTACTTAAGGACTATGACATGAGCGTCCTTTACCACTTGGGTAAGGCTAACGTGGTAGCAGATGCCCTTAGTAGACTTTCTATGGGAAGTGTGTCACATGTGTGTGAAGACAGGAAGGAGCTGGTAAAGGAGGTACATCGACTTGCACGGTTGGGAGTTAGAATAGTCGGCTCGACCGATGGTGGGGTAGTAGTTCAAAACGGGTTAGAGTCATCCTTGGTAGCAGAGGTGAAGGCTAATCAAGATGAAGATCCAACATTGGTAAAGTTGAAAGAAGCTGTTCAAAGTTAGAAAGTAGAAGTCTTCTCCAAAGGGGGAGATGGTGTGCTTCGGTACCAAGGTCGCTTATGTGTTCCGAACGTGGGGGATTTGAGGAGTCGGATATTGCATGAGGCTCACGGATTCAGATATTATATCCATCCAGGTGCCACCAAAATGTATCATGCCTTGCGGGAAATCTACTGGTGGAATGTCATGAAGAGGGATATTGCAGAATTTGTAGCCAAGTGCCCGAATTGCCAACAGGTGAAAGTCAAGCATCAGAGACTGGGGGGTGTACTTCAAGACATTAGCATTCCTACTTGGAAGTGGGAAGATATCAACATGGACTTTGTAATAAGTTTGCCCCGCACACGTAGATAGTATGACTCCATTTGGGTTGTGGTGGACAAGTTGGCCAAGGATGCTCATTTCCTACCGGTCAAAACCACCGATTCAGCAGAAGATTATGCAAAGTTATACATCCGAGAGTTGGTTAGATTAAACGAAGTTCCCTTGTCCATTATATCAGATAGAGGTACCCAGTTCACCTCTCAGTTCTGGAGATCTTTTCAAAAGGGACTTGGCACCCAAGCCAAGCTTAGCATGACATTCCATCCGCAAACAGATGGTCAAGCGGAGTGGACTATCCAGACTCTCGAGGACATGTTGAGAGCTTGTGTCATTGACTTCAAGGGTAGTTGGGACGAGCATTTGCCTCTCATTGAGTTTGCATACAACAACAGTTATCACTCCAGCATTCAAATGGCACCATTCGAGGCTCTTTACGGGCGAAGATGTAGATCATCCATTAGGTGGTTTGAAGTCGGTGAGGATTCATTAGTGGGACCCGATTCATTCCATGAAGCTATGAAAAAAGTTCAGTTAATAAGGGAAAGGCTGAAAATGACTCAAAGTCGCCAAAAGTCTTATGCAGATGTGAGGAGAAGGGAGCTTGAGTTCGAGGTCGATGATTGGGTGTTTCTGAAGGTGTCTCCCGTGAAGGGAGTGATGAGATTTGGAAAGAAAGGAAAACTTATCCCTTGCTATATTGGCCCATACAGGAATGAGGCGAGTGGGTAAAGTAGCCTATGAGTTAGATTTACCCTTAGAGTTGGATTTAGTTCATCCCGTATTTCACGTATCGCTCTTGAAAAAGTGCTTGGGAGACCCAACCTTAGTGGTTTCGGTGGAAAGTGTTGGTGTGAAGGATAGTCTCAGTTATGAGGAAATTCCTGTTGAAATCTTGGATCGACAAGTTCGAAGACTGAAGAACAAGGAAGTAGCCTCAGTAAAGGTGTTATGGAGGAATCAACATGTCGAGGGAGCCATGTGGGAGGCCGAAGAGGATATGATGGCTAAATACCCCCATTTATTCCCTACCGGCTCAGCTTCAGTTTATTGTATCAAAATTTTCCCTAAACCTCTATTCAGTTTTTCTTGTTCTGTTCATGCGTATAAGTTTGTTTTGTGATATGATGTATGCAAGTGATGTCTGAACTCAGACTATCTATGTGATTCTTTTCGGGGGTAGTCGTTCCGTCAGTTTTCGGCTTGAATGATAATGATTAGCATCTATATATAGTGATTGTTGGTTTTTGTTTGCTGCTTATTTCCCTACATTCAAGGACGAATGTATCCAAGGGGGAGATATTGTAACACCTCAGAAGGGCCTACGAATAGACTCGGGAGTTGAAGTTGAAAACTGCAGAAAACCTGAAATTTGCACCAGTACGACTCGAGGTACGAGTCGTGGTAAGGACCTATGACTCGTGACTCGAGTCATGAGGAAACCGAGAGCCTGAGGTTGTATCACGGGTAGTCCTACGAACCATGATGAGAAGGTACAACTCGTGGTTAGACGTTGTGGTGAATATCTCAATGGTGCCAGAGTGAGTCATCACGGGTCATGGTATGACTCGTAGGAGATAGCAATGAGTTGTAGTGAGGAGTTGTGATTAAGTTGTATTGGTTTGGGTGGATGGTACCACGGTTGACAGTACGACCCATAGGATGGTGTTACGAGTCGTGGGTTACTAGTCGTGGCCAAATTCAGAAAGTTGGGAGAAAGGGTGAAGTGACCACGAGAGGTAACCACGTGTCGTGACTTGATGGTACGACTCGTGGTCGGGGCTAGAACTGTTTTTAAGGAAAATTTTAGTAAGGGAAATTTTGAATTTTCTATGCTTTTGGGCTCTAAACCACGTCTTTTTGAGGTCATAACAGGGTCTTTAAGGGATGAAAACTCCTGTTAAGTTTATTTTAGTAATTACAAGTGTTAGAGAAGGGTGTAGGAAGGGTTTCAAGCAACTTTCTTTAAGATTCTTCAAGATTTCACTTAGGGTTCTTCAAGGAAGTAGGAAATCACGAAATTTCCAGGTATGTGGGGTTTTGAATGGGTAGATTAGACCCTACCCATGCTCATTTCTTCCCATCTCCTATGATTAAGTTACCAAATTCTTGTGGGTCTTAACCCAATTGCATGATTTCTCACAAGTTTACATGAAAGTATGGTAGTATGTTTAAATTACGGATTTTTAAGTATTTGGGCTGATATTGCTTGTATATTTATTGTTTCACATGATTTAAAACTCTAAAAGTATGGATGCCAAATTATGAAGGATTTTTAATGAGATTCATGTTCATGATGATCCCGCAAGCTTAATACGAATTTTTGAATTTCAAGCATGTCTTCAACTTTTCTATTTCTTATGTTGTCATGATTATGTTTCAAATAAATTAAGCATTTCAAGCATGATTAAGATTTTGGACCATGCCATATGTTGTGTATGATTTATGAACTATGTCTTTGGTCGACTCACGGGCCCAAATTTCATGGCTAGTATTATGAACTCTACAGCATGGTATGATTTTCACGATTGAACTAGCCGTGCATGTTATGTATGAATATTTATGAGCACGTTGCATGTTTTGGGAGTAGTACTTAACACCGAGTAGGTTCGGAGCTCAGGTTATGCCCCGAATCTTAGAACTACGTGCCACCGTAGGATTATGTTTGGGACATCCTCAGTGGGTTAGCCAGGATGTCACTACTAAGATGCCCTTTTTGCTNATGTTTGGGACATCCTCAGTGAATGTCCCCTATGCCCTACAGGGACTTCATGAGGGATATCACACCTTTCATGGTTCATACCCTTGGCAAGGTATGAACGGCCTCCCGACTAGGCGTACAAGTTGGACTTCATGTGTGCTCATGTGGAGTATGCCGGTTATAGAAATCTCCCATTGTTCCTCATGGTTTTTAAATATGCATGATTATGTTCTTTTGGATCAAGTTATGATTTATGAAATATTTTCCCCGCATGTTATAACTTTGATGGGTTTATGAATATTTTTGGAAATATTGAGCCTTACGATATACTTATGATTTCAGTTTTATGATATGATGTCCCCACTCCTATAAATTTTATGTTTTTAAGCATTATTTTTCATACCTTACATACTCAGTACTTTTTGAGTATTGACCCATATATTTTTAGGATCTGGTTCGCAGGCTCAACATCGTTCCTAGTTTGTGCTCAGTTTCCGCTAAATCTCCAGTGGTGAGTCCTCATGATCCGAGGGATTCATGTTCAAACTTGTTTAGTTGTCTTATATTTTTAGAATGTTGGGTTATTTGGGGTCTTGTCCCTTTAACCCGTCTTTTATGATTAAAGTCTTTCAGACTTATGTGTAGTATTTTGTCATTGATGAATGTATTTCGGATTGTCGTTCCTTACAATTTATGATACGATTTTCAGTTAGTTATGATTGATAAGTTAAGTTTTCTACTTTATATGAATGAATTAGTGTTATGATCACCCATGGGTTGACTTGGGGTCTCTCGGGACTCCTTATCCCGTGTCTACGATCCGAGTGTACTCTCGGGTCGTGACACTTTTTCATTCACTTGACAGCTTTCCGCAATCTGTCTTGCACCTTAGCCAGCAACTTTTGCTTGTCATGCACATGTCTATAAGACATAGGAACTTGCCCTGAAATTTCTATTTAGCAACTTCAAGTGGCATGTTAAGATACCTACATAACACAATCTCGAAAGGACTCATCTCTATAGCCGATGACCTGTGCAAGTTATAGCAAACTTGTGCATTGTCCTGCATATCTACCCAATTCCTTTGACTTGCTTTCACATAGTGCTTTAGGTACTCTTCAAACAGATGATTGATTCATTCGGTCTGTCCATCCATTTGGGGATGATTTGTTGTCGAGAATTTCAAATTTGTGCCCATCATCTTGAACAAAACAGTCCAAAATCGGCCAGTGAATCTTGTATCCCTGTTATTCACAATGTCGGTTGGTAACACCAAAATGCTTCACCACATGCTTGTAGAACAAATAAGTAGCTATCTTCGAGGAACATAGAGTTGGAGCAGCAATGAATATCCTATATTTCAAGAATCTATCCACCACAACAATGATTGATGCTTTCCCATCATCCTTTGTAAATCCACTAATGAAATCCATAAAAATGGAAGCCCACAGATGCTTCGCAACTGGTAGAGGCTGTAGCATACCAACTTCTTTGTTTCGTTCAGTCTTGTCAAGTTGGCTCATAAGACAAGTTTTGACATACGTCTCAATGTCATCCTCCATTTTTATCTAGAAATAACTTTGGGACACTAAAGCCATCATTCTTTCAATATCTAGGTGACTGACATAGGCAGTATCATGCGTCTCTTTCAACAAGGTTCGTTGCAAACCATCACCTTGGGGTACAATGATCCTCCCCCTTTAAAATGCAACAAAGTTTCCTCAATCCAATACCGCCTAATAGTCTCTTCCCTCACTTGATCCATTAATTTCATATATAATGGATCCTTCGCAGAACATAATTTAATTGTATCAATAAAATCATATTCAATTCTGGTGAGCAAATAAACAACTGCAAATAACTCCTTGCAACTCAATGCATCGGCAACCTGATTTTACTTGCCGAATTTGTGCATCCACATGAAGTCATATTCAGCTAACATCTCTGGCCACAAATCTTGATTTAGATTCAATTTTTGTTGAATCTTGAAATAAGTATTGGCCATGTTGTCAATCTAGAAGAAAAACTTCATTCCTAGTAGGCAGACCCTCCAAACCTAAAGCAAATGGATTACAACAACCATCTCCTTCTCATGGGCAGAATAGCGTTGCTCCACGACATTCAATTTTCTGCTCTTAAACTATATCAAATGATCCTCCTAGACTAGCACACTACAATAACATAATCTGATGCTTCAATGTGTATTTGAAATAGCAAATCAAAGTCTGGCAATTGCAAGATTTGCTCAGAAACTATGGCCTCCTTCAAAGCAGTGAAAGCCTTGTCACACATGTCTGTCCAAGCCTATTTAACATTTTTGTTCTACAAATCTGTCAATGGAGCATCCCTCCTTGTTAGCCTACAATAAACTTCCTGTAGTAGTTTTCCAACCCCAAGAATGGTCTCAATTCTTTGACTCCACTTGGTGTTTGCCAATCAACAATTGTCTGAACCTTCTTTGGATCCATTCTGACCTAGTTTTCACTAACCAAGTGCCCAAGAAATTTGATCTCCCATTTAGCAAACTCACAATTTTCCATTTTTCACATAGAGTTGGAATTCTCTAAGGTGTTGCAGCACCTTCACTAAATGCAACAAGCAATCTTTAATAGTTGTACTATAAATGACTATGTCATCTAAGTATACTACCACAAAATCATCAAAATAGTCATAAAGAATGTCATTCATTAAGTTGCAAAAGTTAGCTGGGGCATTAGTTAGCCCAAATAGCATTATAAAAAATTCAAAGCTACCATATCTAGTTACCCATGTGGTCATAGGGGCATCCCCCCGGCTATGCGCACCCAGGTCCCAGGTCATCAAGGCTGCCAAGACATCCGCCATGGGATTGATTTATGAGGAAGTATAAAGTTTCTCCTATTCCTCATCTTAATGGATTGATGTTCATGGGGAGAAAGATCCTGGCTTTGTCAAGGGGATCAACTCATGTGAGGTGAGTAGTTCAAAGAATGCGAGGCTGGCTGCCTTGTTGCTGGCCACTACATTTAACAAGGGCTGAAAAGAGGTGAGACTGCTTATCTTGCTGCTGTGGTGGAAGTCAAGCCAGATGTGCATATTGAGGTGCCTGATAATATTGTTGCTAAGTTTCTGGAAAAATTCAAAGACATGATGCCGCCGAAACTGCCTAGATAGTTACCGCCTAGAAGAGAGATTGACCACAGGATCGAGTTGCTGCCTGGGCCAATGTTGCCACCGACACGCACTCCCTACCGTATGTCTCCACTGGAGTTGGCTGAATTGAAGAAGTAGTTGGTTGAACTGCTTTGAGCTGACCTCATCCAACCTTCGAAGGCTCCTGTTGGCATGCTAGTCCTTTTTCAAAAGAAGCAAGATGTCTCTCTAAGGATGTGCATGGATTACAGGGCGCTGAACAAGGTGATTTTCAAGAAGAAGTACCCATAGCCGCTAATCCAAGATTTATTTGATAGGCTATCTAGAGCTAGTTTCTTTTCTAAGTTAGACTTAAGGTTGGGCTGTGGCAGGTGTGCATAGAGGAGGGGGATGCCCCTAAGACCACATGTGTAACTAGATATGGTAGCTTTGAATTTCTTGTAATGCCGTTTGGGATAACTAATGCCTCGGCTAACATTTTCAACTTAATGAATAATGTTCTTTATGACTATCTTGATGATTTTGTGGTAGTATACTTAGATGACATATTCATTTATGGTACGACTATTGAAGATCACTTGTTTCATTTAGAGAAGCTGTTGCAACACCTTAGAAAATTCCAAATCTATGTGAAAATGGAAAACTGTGAGTTTGCTAAATGGGAGATCAAATTTCTTGGGCACGTAGTTAGTGAAAACCAGGTAAAAATGGATCCAAAGAAGGTGTAGGCAATTTTTGATTAGAAATCACCAAGTGGGTTCAAAGAATTGAGATCGTTCTTGGGGTTGGCAAACTACTACCGAAAGTTTATTGTTGGCTATTGAAGAAGGGATGCCCCATTGAAAGATTTGTTAAAGAAAAATGTCAAATGATCTTGGACAAATGTGTATGACAAGGCTTTCATTGCCTTGAAGGAGGCCATAACGTCTAAACTAATTTTGCGGTTGCCAGACTTTGATTTGCCATTTGAAGTACACACTAATGCATCAGATTATACTGTTGGTGGTGTGCTGGTCGAGGAAGATCATTAGGTAGTGTTTAAGAGCAGAAAATTAAATGTTGTAAAGCAACAGTATTCTGCCCATGAGAAGGAGATGGATATTGCAATCCATTGCCTTCATGTTTGGAGGGCCTACCTACTTGGTACGAAGTGTGTTATCCAGATAGATAATGTGGTCAATACTTATTTCAAAACTCAATAGAAATTGATTCCAACGTAAGCTCAATGGCAGGAAATGTTGGCGGAATATGACTGTGTGGGTGCACCAACTCAGCAAGAAATATCAGGTTGTCGATGCGTTGAGTCGCAAGGAGGTATTTATTGTTGTTTATTCACTTATTAGAATTGAATATGAATTTCTTGATACAATTAAACTATATGCTATAAATGATCCATTATATGTGAAATTTATGGACCAAGTGAGGGAAAGGATTGTTAAACAATATTGGATCAAGGACGATCTGTTAAATTTCAAAGGGGGGAGGATTGTTGTACCCCAAGGTGCTGGGTTGGGTAAAACCTTATTGAAAGAGATGCATGATACTACCTATGCTGGTCATCTGGGTGTTGAAAGAATAATCGCTTTACTATCCCAAAGTTATTTCTGGCCAAAAATGGAGGATGACATTGAGGTGTATGTCAAAACTTGTCTTGTGTGCCAACTTGACAAGACTGAACAGAAAAAAGAAACTGGTTTGCTACAGCCTCTACCAGTTACGGAGCATCCGTGGGCTTATGTTTTTATGGATTTCATTAGCGGATTTCCAAAGGTTGATGGGAAAGAGTCAATCATGGTTGTGGTGGACAGATTCTCAAAATGGATATTCATTGTTTTTCCAACTCTATGTTCCTCGGAGATAGCTGCTGATTTGTTCTACAAGTATGTGGTGAAGCATTTTGGTGTTCCAACTGACATTGTGAGTGACAGGGATGTGATATACACAAGTCGGTTTTGGATTGTGTTGTTCAAGATGATGGGCATAGATTTGAAGTTCTCAATATCAAATCATCCCCAAATGGATGGACAGACCAAACGAATCAATCATCTTCTTGAAGATTACCTAAGGCACTATGGTACAGTAAGTCAAACGAATTGGGTAGCATTATTGGACAATGCACAATTTTGCTATAACTTGCATAGGTCATCAGCTACAGAGATGAGTCCTTTTGAGATTATATTGGGGAGGCAGCCTGACATGCCACTTGAAATTACTAAATAGAAATCTCAGGTCAAGTTTCCTATTGCTTGCAGATATGCGCGTGACAAGAAAGAGTTGTTGGCTGAGCTGCAAGACAATTCGCGGAAAGCTGTCAAGCGAATGAAAAAGTATGCTGACAAGCATCGCCGTGCATTGAACTTCTAGGTTGGTGACAAGGTATTCCTAAAATTAAAACCCCAAATTTGGAAGAACATCTGTAGCAAGATGAGACATCGTGGGCTGATTCAAAAGTACAACAACCCCTTTGAAGTTGTAGAGAAGGTTGGGGCATTAGCTTATCAGTTGAATCTTCCAGAACAGCTAAAGGTGCACCCTACTTTTTATGTGAGTTATCTAAAGCCTTTTCATGAGGATGCTGAGGATCCAGCAAGGGTGGTGACCAAATGAGCTCCTCTGTTAGTAAGATAATAATATGAGGAGACGATTGAGAAGATTTTGGACAATGGATGTTGGGTCATAACAAGAAGAAAGAATTCCTAATTCAATGGAAGGACAAACCTGAATATGATGCAACTTGGGAGAAGGGAGCTTCTTTATGGAATATTAAGGACCAAATCAAGGTGTACTTAGATTCTGTCTTGTCGAGGTCGGTGAGCTAATCTGGTGGGGTAAGTTTGTTAGCCCCTATGCTTGATTGTTCGGACTGGTGCATGGCACCTATCAATAATGTGTGCAAGCTTGTGGGATAACTCGACTAGAAAATGGCATTGGAAAAGGCTAGATAGGTGCTAGGCTAAGCTTGTGGGAAATGGGCATGATAAGGCATTTACATGATGGACCTTGTCATGACCCGATGTGGGCTGAATAGAACCATGTTGGCATTAAGACTGGCTGCCAGGAAACTACAGGTGTGAGTCGGCAAGGACAAGTGTAGGTCAGCAAACTGTGGAACTAGACGGGTGGCGTAGGTGCCAAGTCGTTGATGGCATTACATTGATGTTGTTGTGGTGAGACAAGGCAAGGCAAGACAAACAAGATTATGGCATGGCATAGCCTTGGAAAAAGCAAACTGGCGGTTGTGAGCTAGGCAAGACCATTGACAAGGAAACTGGAACCAAACGCTGGCTGTATAGAGTGGTTGAGACAGGTAGACGCACGAGGCAGGCACGCGAAGGAAAGGACATAAGGGCTTAATGAGCAGGCTTAGCGCCAAGATGGCCGTTGGAGGCAGAGACAGCGTGGACTGCATTGATGTGCCATAGTTTTATGGAACTTTCGATGCTTCAAACATAGGAAAAATGCTTGGTCTTAGGTATGCCAATAAGGATTTGAGGTTCTTTTACTTTGTTTTTAGGAAAATCAGGTTCGGGAGTTGGTAGTTGTAAAATGAGATAAAAAGTACAGAAAATTACTTGCTGCAGGCCTCAGTACGAGATGTACCATCCTGATACGAGTCATACCTGGAACCCGTAGCATAAATTTAGATACATTGTACAAGTGTTGGGCTGATGTGCGACTAAGAATATGAGCCGTACCACCAAGTTACGAGTCGTACTGAGTGTCTGTGGCTAAGATTTAGAACATGTCAACTGGAAGATCCTAAGGTAAGAGTAGATTTCATGAGTTGTAGCACCAAGGTACGAGCCATACTGACAAACTCGTGGTAAGATTTAGAGGATCATTTTACTTGGCATACTCAGGGCACAAATGGATTGCACGGATCGTACCAGCATGGTATGAGTCATAGGAAGTACCTATAGGAGAATCATCAGAGATGCTAGATTTCAGAAGTCTAGACCATGAAAGGAACTTACGACTTGTACAGGCATTGTACGATTCGTACCGACCTCCAGTATTTGACAGATTCAGATGCTGCATTTCATACTACGAACAAAATCCACGACTCATAGTGGCATGCTACGACTCATAGGACGACTCGACAGTAGAATCCCTATTAATTTAAGAAATGATTTCATTAATTGTATAAATACTTTTAGGTTATTATCCTTTAGAAAAACTGATACTTTTGAGCTATAATCGTTGTTTTTGAGTTTTCCTAACATTGTGCGAGAGAACAAACACAGGAATTACTTAGAGATTTTCATCATTGTTCTTGATTGTTGAAGTTTTGATTGTGCAATTGATTATTGGGTTTTTCGTCCATCATCATTGTAAGTTGTTAATTATATTTTCTTTCATGAAATATGATTTGTCTCTTGCATTAATGCATAGCTAAAACCTCCACAACTAGGGTTGTGGGAACCATGGCGGAATAACATAGACTGATTCTAAACCAATACTAATGCCTGTATTGTTCTTTTTTTCATGCTTAATGTTTCTTAACAGTGTGAAACGTTAGGACTAGACCGAATTCTATTCTTTCTTGAACTTAGAAGCATATATTAGGAAAAGAAAACAACAATGAAGCCTTGAAATTGAGTTTCATTGAATATCTTGAGCTGCGGTCGTAGGAGAGTTAGCTTGGAACTATTAATAAAGGTTAAAGGGAAATTTCTCATGAGACCTAACCGGGTGATTGAGTAGAGTCATCTAACAAGGACGAACAAGTTATTTGGATGAACATAAATTATCAGTTCTACAGGATAAGTATTGGGATAGATCAAAAGTGTATATCCAACATAGTTATGAATCTATGGGGAAAACTTCCCTAGTTAATTGCATAAACTTGATCACAACACCATTTTACAACACTATTACTTAATTATTTCTTAGAACCCCCTTTTGGAAATAACTAAACTAAAAGCCTAAATACTAGCATTAGTCTATATTTTGACCATATTCCCTATGGGATAGATCCCAAACTTAATTGTGTTCTTTATTGACAACGTCCGCGTTATACTTCTTCAGAGGTGTAATTTGATCATTACCAAAAATGGCGCCATTATCGGGGAATACGACTTAGGATTAGATTAATTGCTTTTATTTGACTTTTAATATTTATTTCCTCATTTACGTTTTATTTCTTTTTATTCAACACAAGTTACGACTTGGTGAATGCCAAGTAATCGGAGGAGAGAAAAACCCCTAGTGCTAATTGACCAAGAACTTTAGCGAATATTGTACATAATAGCCAGTAATGAGACTCCTGAACAAATGGAAGCTAGACAAGTTGCTAAAGCTCACCGAGCTGATGAGGACCACCAGGTAGAGTTAGCTCGTCAAGATGCTCTTCAAGAGGCAGAAGAAGCCCAAGAAGAGGTTGATAATGTTGGCCATCATGGGAGGAGAAACAGAGGCTATGAACCACACCAACTCCATAGATATGCTCCTCACTTTGATGTTGATGAGGATCTGGATATTGATTAAGGCAGTTCAATAGAAGCTATTGTACCCCACACTTGCCTGCTGGGGAAAAGTTCGATATCACTAGCACAATGATCCAGCTGCTTAATATGAAGGGTGTGTTTAGTGGTAGTGTAGCTGATGATGCAAATCTCCACCTGATGAACTTTTTGGGTATTTGCAAGGTGTACATTTTTCCAGGTGTGAGCCAAGATGCTATTAGATTGAGGCTATTTCCATTCTCTCTAGCTGGTGAAGCTACTCTATGGTTGTCGGAGTTGCCAAACGGCTCCATAACCAACTGGAGAGAATTGAAACAAGACTTTCTAGAAAGGCTATTCCCACTGTCTTGGATGCTGCAGCTCAAAGATGAGATGTACAACTTCCGATAGCTTAAGACAGAGACACTTCATGAGATATGGCTTAGGTTCAAGAAGAAGCTGATTAAGTGCCCGAATCATAGAATTCACAATGATAGCTTGTTGGTAATTTTTTATAGGTCTCTGAACAACAACACTAAGGCTGTGGAGATACATTGTCATGAGAAGAATTGATGAGTCACTCGTAGAAGGAAGCAAGAATGCCTCGTAGCCTCCCCCTCATAAGTGTGGCGTGCTTCACACACCTGAAAAAGAACCATCATACTCGATCGAGTGACTAAGACCAACAGGGCCTGCCACACTAGAGAAGCTGAGGCAGCTGCAGGTACTTATGTTATTGGGATGACTGCGGACCAACGCAAAAAAGAGGAGGAATGTGACTAGGAGCTAGCTCATATGAGAACATTGTTAGACCTGCTCAAGAAGCATATTATGGGTTTTAGAGCTCAGAAGCTAAACATAGTGGGAGCTTTGGGTCAACAACCGGGGTTTGAGCATTTTGATTCTGAGGAGGAGGCAAACTTCTTGGATAACCAGGTAGCAGGTTTTCGGGCTAATACCAAGGGTCTAGTCATGACACTTGGCACTAAGGCTTCAAAAATCAAGTTTAGAACTAGTACAGGGACAACTACAATAGGAATAGTTATAGGAATAGGAGTAGAGGTCGAGATCGGGAAGGTGATTGGAGGAAGAATGATGGTTACAGAAATGACCACACATGCCTATATGTCCCTCCAAAGGCTCGTGACGGTGAGGCTGGACCCTCAAAGTTGGAGAGTATGATGGCTGAGCTTCTGAAAAAGGAAAAGTCGATCGATGATAAGTTGAAAGATATTTGGGGAGATATATCAGGCATGAGCCAAAAAGTTGAGTCGCATGTCACATTGATCAAGAAGATTGAGCAACAATTAGGTCAAATTCTACATCCCTAAACCAGAGGCAGAAGGACACACTTCCTAGTAACACTGTGCAAAATCTAAAGAATGAAACCTACTGCATAGCTATAGCTACTAGGTGTGATAAAACCACCGTTGGTTCGCCCATATCAGTTGTAGTTGAAATGAGAAAACAGAAGGAGATTGATGTAGACGAGGAGGATGAGACAACAGAGCAGGTAGTTGGAGGCAATGTAGATTTGACCAAGCTTCCAGGTGATGTAAATGAGCTTGTAGCTGGCAAAGGAAAGGAGAAAGAGGCCTCGTAGATTTATAGGCCTATTCCTTTACCACCTTCACCTTTTCCTCAAAGGATGAAGAGGAAGGTGGATAACATGAAGTTTAAAAAATTTATATCCATGCTAAAGAAGTTATTTAGTGAACATTCTCTTGGTTGAGGCATTAGAGCAGATGCCTGGGTACGCAAGATTCATGAAGTACCTGGTGACCAAGAACGTTCTGTGAGCTATGAGTTAGTAGTAACTTGCATCATTATAGTACCATAACCTCACGGGTCCTTGCACAGAAAAAGGAAGACCCAAGTGCATTCACCATCCCATGCACTATTGGAGACTTTGAGTTTGCCAAAGCACTGTGTGGCCTGGAAGCTAGCATAAATTTGATGCCATTGGCTATGTTCAAACAGATGGGCTTGGGAGCCCTCACACCGACTACAATGTGGTTACTGATGGTAGACCGCACAGTGAAGAAGCCAGTAGGGATCCTTCAAGATGTGCTAGTAAAAGTGGATAGGTTTATCTTCCCAGCCGACTTCGTGATTGATAGCGCTCAAACCATACTAACTACTGAAGTATGAAGCGGATGTTGTCAATAAAGAACCCAACTAAGAGGTTGGGGTCGAACCCACAGGGAATATGGAAGAGCTAGACTAAAGTCAGTAAGTGAACTTGTTGGGTAGTTACTCCAAATTAGGGGTTCTAAAGAAAACAATAATTAAAACAACTGTTAAAATTTTGGTTGAAATCAAGAATGAAAGATAACTAGGGTTTGTGTTCCCCACGGGTTCATAACTGCTTCAGGTATACATACGTGATCATCACCAATGCTTACATGTAGAACTGATAACTAGGG
>JACEIK010001301.1:248453-262124 GCA_018107945.1 Datura stramonium
GGTCGGAGCCCTGTTCCGACCATCAGTCAGTTTACTCTTTAGAGGCTTTGTGGACTTAGTGTGTACAATGGTATTCAGTTTGTGGCCTTATCGGCTTTTTATTGTTTAGTTTGCATACGCATAGCCTTGTTTGCATTTCAGTTGTTTACCCTGTATTGTTGAGATATTATGGGTCCAGTTTGTGCTCCAATTGATTGTGACAGGTGGCTTGGATGGCCTAAGTATTACAGTTACAGATGTCATATAACCGGCTTCCCAGTTAGTCTGATATGGGGAGCCAGTCGCGCCCTCCCTCCAGTTATGGGGAGTGACACTCAGTCCTTTAGAAAATCTCCTCAGCAGATTTAGTAGAGTTAGCCATGACCGATTTTGATGTTATTCTCGACATGGATTGTCTATTTGCATGTTATGCCTCAGTTAATTATAGGACCCATGTGGTAGAGTTTAGAATTCTAGGTGAGCCAGTCTTAGAATGGAAGGGTAGTTCAGTTGTTCCTGTAGGTCATTTCATTTCCTATCTTAAGGCCAGAAAGATGATTTCCAAAGGTTTTGTGTACCATCTAGTTAGGGTTAAGGATGCTATGTCCGAAACCCCAACTATTTATTTAGTACAAGTAGTATGTAAGTATCCGAAAGTGTTCCCTGATGATGTACTTGGTATTCCTCTCGAGAGAGAAATCGATTTTGGTATTGACCTCCTACCCGACACACAACCTATATTTATTCCTCCTTACAAAATGGCCCCATCCAAGTTAAAGGAGTTGAACGAGAAGTTGAAATACCTTTTAGATAAAGGTTTCATTAGACCGAGTAAGTCCCATGGGGTGCACCAGTTCTCTTTGTCTGAAAGAAAGATGGCTCTCTTCGTACGTATATTGATTATCGGCAATTGAATAAGGTTATCATCAAGAACATGTATCCTCTACCCAAGATTGATGATTTTTTGACCAACTTCAGTGTGCCAAGTTCTTTTCAAAGATAGACCTCAGGTCCGGATACCATCAGCTCAGGATTCGGGAGAGTGACATCCCGAAGACAGCCTTCAGGACGCGGTATGGTCATTATGAGTTTGTACTTATGTCTTTTGGACTAACGAATGCTAGGCTTTTATGGACTTGATGAATATAGTGTTCAAGCCATATTTGGATATGTTCATGATTGTGTTTATTGATGACATCTTGATATACTCTCGGAGCAAGGAGGAGCATGCTGCTCATTTAAGGATGGTACTACAGACTCTCAAGGATCGCCAACTATATGCCAAATTTAGCAAATGTGAGTTTTGGTTAAATTCTATGGCGTTCTTGGGTCATGTGGTGTCTAGTGAGTGTGTGCAAGTAGACCCCCAGAAGATAGAGGCGGTGAAGAATTGGCCCAGACTGGTGAATCCCTTAGATATCAGAAGTTTCTTTGGCTAGTTGGCTACTATCAGATATTTTTGAGGAGTTTTCATCTATTGCAGCACTGTTGACTAAATTGACCCAAAAGAAGGTAAAGTTCCAATGGTCGAGGCTTGTGAGAAGAGCTTCCAAGAGTTGATGGCTCGACTCACCTTAGCATATGTGTTGACCATACCCGAGGGCACGAATGGGTTTGTGGTTTATTGTGATGATTCAAGGATCGGACTTGGATATGTATTGATGAAGCACTGAAAGGTTATAGCTTATACTTCTAGATAGCTGAAAGTGCATGAAAAGAATTACTGACTCATGATCTTGAATTGGCAGTGGTTGTATTTGCCTTGAAAATATGGAGACACTATTTGTACGGGGTCCAAGTAGATGTGTTTACGGACCATAAGATCCTACAATATGTGTTTACTCAGAAGGATCTCAATCTGCGTGAAAGGAGGTGGTTGGAGCTACAAAAGGATTAAGATATGAGTGTCCTATACCACCCGGGAAAATCCAATGTAGTAGTGGATGCTTTTAGGTACGTCATTTCGAGTTATGAATGATGACTTTTAAGAGGGTTAAGTTCATNCCAATGTAGTAGTGGATGCTTTTAGTAGACTATCTATGGAGAGTGTGTCCCATGTAGAGGAGGAGAAGAAGGAATTGGTGAAAGATGTGCATAGACTTACACGGTTGGGAGTTCGTTTGGTCGACTCGACAGATGGTGGAATAATTGTTCAGAATGGGTCAGAATCATTCTTGGTGACAGATGTAAAATCTAGTCAAGACGAGGACCCTATCTTGGTGAAATTGAAGGAAGCTGTTCATAATTAGAAGGTAGAGATCTTCTCCAAAGGGGGAGATGGTGTGCTTCGATACCAGGGTCACTTATGTGTTCCGGATGTTTATGATTTGAGAGACCGGATGTTGCATGAGGCTCATGGATCTAGATATTCTATACATCCAGGTGGCCACCAAGATGTACCGTGACATACGAGAAGTCTACTGGTGGAATGGCATAAAGAAGGACATAGCAGAATTTGTGGCTAAGTGTCCAAACTGTCAACAGGTAAAGATTGAGCATCAAAGACCCAGAGGTGTGCTCCAAGATATTAGAATCCCTACTTAGAAATGGGAAGAGATCAACATGGACTTCATTAAAGGTTTTCCTTGCACTCGCAGATAGTATGATTCCATTTGGGTTGTTGTGGACAGGTTGACCAAAGCAGCTTATTTCTTACCGATCAAAACTACAGATTCAGTGAAGTATTATGCTAAGCTATACATTCGGTAGTTGGTTCAATTGCATGGAGTGCCCTTGTCCATCATATCATATCGAGGTACTCAGTTTACCTCTCAATTTTGGAGATCTTTTCAAAAGGGACTTGGTATTCAAGTCAAGATTAACACAGTGTTTCACCCGCAAACAGATGGACATGTGGAGTGGACTATTCAGACTCTTGAGGATATGTTGAGAGCTTGTGTTATTGATTTCAAAGGTAATTGGGATGATCATTTTCCTCTCATTGAGTTTGAATACGACAACATCTACCATTCCAACATTCAAATGGCTCCATTTTAGACTCTCTATGTGCGAGGATGTAGATCGCCTATTGGTTGGTTTGAAGTTGATGAAGCTGTGATGATTGGACTAGATTCAGTCCATGAGGCCATGGAGAAGGTTCAGCTCATATGGGACAGGTTGAAAATAGCTCAGAGTCGCCAAAAGTCCTAAGTTGATATGAGAAGGAGGGAGCTTGAGTTTGAAGTTGATGATTGGGTGTTTCTGAAGGTGTCTCCCATGAAGGGAGTGATGAGGTTCGGAAAGAATAGGAAAACTTAGTCCCTGCTATGTTGGACCGTACCGGATTTTGAGATGTGTTGGCAAGGTGGATTATGAGTTAGAGCTACCTCTCGTCTTCCATATATCACTCTTAAAGAAGTGTTTGGGTGATCCAGCTCTAGTTGTCCCGATGGACAGTGTCAGTATGAAGGATAACCTTAGTTATGAGGAGGTTCCGGTGGAAATACTGGATCGAAAGGTTCGAAAGCTAAGAAATAAGGAGGTAACTTCAGTCAAAGTTTTATGGAGGAATCAACATGTGGAGGGAGCTACATAGGAAGCCGAGGCAGATATGATGGCTAGATACCCACATCTATTCCCTTCCGGCTCAGTTCCAACATGAGGTATCAGCTTTTTCCCTAAAACTCTATTCAGTTTTGTGTTCAGCTCAGGTGCCCCAATTTCGTTCCAATATATGGATGTATGTTTGATTCATGAATTCAGTTCAGTTATGTAGTTTGAACCGGAGTTACTCATTCCGTCAGTTTTCAGCTTATATGATAAGTATTTGAATATGATGATTGCATTTCTCTACTTTTCTATATGTTTTCCAACATTCAAGGACGAATTTTCCCAAGGGGAAGATATTTTAATTTCGTGGAAGCCCTAAGATCACACCCGGGAGTTGCAACGGAGAAAACTGGAAATTCTGCACTAGAACACAAAATAGGTCCTTACTGGACCCGTAGGGATGACCACGAGTCATTAGGTGACTTGTGGCGAGGTAATTGTCTTATGTTTTGGAATTTGTGATTTAAAGTCACCACGGGCATGACCACAAGTGGTGGTCAGACCCCACAACTCGTTGAGTTAGCCGTGGTCAGGGTTAGAGAAGAATCAGGGACTTTTGGGTAGTGAAGATCACAAGAGGTGACCACGACTACGATGATCCATTAGGTCTCTCGTGGGGACCCCTTAAGGAAGAAGTGGCAGGCACTCAATGACTAGAGGTAACGACTCGTGCCCAATAGTAATGACTCATACAGTTCCTCGTGAGGACTGACAGTCTCCTCATGTATTATTTCAGATTTATTATGTTTATCATTATTCAGCTTCGTCATTAGACGATGGTCAGCTCCGTTGAAAAATGATGGAGAGCATATGCATATTTTTGGGAGTAGTGTCTAGCACCGAGTAGGTTAATGGTCAGTCAACCCTATGCCTCAGAACTACGAGCTAATGTAGGTATGTTCAGATTATTTGGGACCTCCTTTGTGAGCTTTCCCCTGCCCCAACGGGCCTTCAACTTGACATCGATATCATGGTAGCTCTTTAGCCCTGGCAAGGATTTAGAAGGCTCTTCCCACTTGAATGTAATTGTCGGAACCACGTAAGCTCTATCGTGGTAATGTCGGTTATTTGACGAGTCTCCTATTATTCCTCATGTTTTCAGTTATGCATGTTTATCATTCATGATATATGTTTAAAGCAGGTTTGACCCAATGTTCAGTTTTTACTTATGATATTCAGTTTTCAGCTTTGGGTCATTCGATTCAGCTATGATGTTCATTCATGATCAGATTATGATTTCAGAAAATAGCATGCGAGCCCTACTATCAAATCCTTGATTTGATTATATTTTATATTATGTATGTTTTAAATTATTTTGCTTATTTAAGTGGTTTTACTTACTTTGCATACTCGGTACATTCCACGTACTGACCAAATACTTAATGCTGCATTTTTTATGATACAAGCTCCGATCTTCAGACTTAGCCCCATTGCTAGCCAGCTTTTGGAGTTAGCATCAGTCTCTGTTGGTGAGTCCTCATCTATCGAGGGCCCCTCTTTTATTCGGTGATGGTTGATTACTTCCAGTTTTTAGATTTAGAGAGTTAGTTGGGGTCTTATCCCATCAACTCATCAGTATTAGAGGCTTTTCAGACAATAGAGCTTTAGATTCGTGTGTATTTCTGATGTTATGCTTATTTTGGAATTCCACTAAGTTTATCATTTTGATCTTCTACTTTTATGATTGAGTTAGATGTTATGTTTATGCCATGGATCGACTTGGAGTCTCTCGGGGATCTTTGTTCTGTGTCTCGATCCGGGCCTATGTTCGGGTCGTGACAGATTTCATTCGTGCCTCAAGATTTTGTTTATATTCTTGAAGAAATCAAGATTGAGGCATAGTACAGGGTGGACTTCTATCACGCCCCGGCCTAGGACCTAGGCGTGGCAGGCACCGATGCCATTGCTGGCCTGAATGAACCACACAACATGGTGTTCATCAAGAGCATACATCTAACATAAGTGGAAGAATCATTAGACTTTAACTTTAAAAATGAAAATAAAAAATATCAATTTATAGAAAAGACCTGTCAAGTTTATGTCAACATGAACCATAAGAATCTATAAAGCCTCTATTATAAATGGAATAACTATTTTACCTGGATAAAGCACCCGACATACCTTGTAGTAAAAAACTAATAAAGATGAGTGAAGTAACTAAGCCCAAAACAAGTAGGGCTCACCAATAGTTGAATAAGAGAATCCTAGCAAACAAATTGATCGTGGTATGAGTACCTAAGCTTGCATTATAAAACAATGTAGCATCCTCCGACAAAAGGGACCTGAGTACATAGAATCATACTGTATGTAAAATAACTGAATAAAGCATAAGCATAACTGATAATAAAAAGGACAACCAAAAGTATAAACATAATATGAAGGAAGTCAAGAATATGAAATCAATGGGTTGACTTTTGTTCAAAAATCTAATTTTTACATCATCATTCATTACTTCATTTTGAGAGGTTCTTAACTTAACAACATAACCCATCATGTAAACATGAAGTCTGATCTCAGCCTGATCAGCTAAGCCATTACATACCTTGATGGGATATGAGACATCATAACATTGCTAGAAAAGAACCATAAATCCCATACCAGGGGAAAATGAGAAGTTGCCCGAACCAACAGAAACGATCCGTAATCTATGTTGGTATACGTAGTTTCAGGAACGAAGCCTTCTTGGTTAATAGTACTGCTCCCCTTTTTATTTCATAAAGCGATTTGCTTGAAATCATAATTAAATAGCCAAGTTTATCATCATAAGTCATCATTGTATCATAATCATAGTTCATCATTATCATAAGACTTTTAAATTCATATATCCTCATGTCATAATCATTCTTCATAAAAATCATCAGAACTTCTCTTTTAGAGGAAACATCATAGTTCATAAAGTCACTAAAAGCTTCTCTTGTAGAGGAAAAATAATAATTCATAAAATCATTTAAACTTCTCTTTTAGAGGAAAAATTATAGTTGTAAGATTGATACTTTTCATAAGCGGATTCGTGGAGCTCATAGAAGGATCAGAAGGATCATACACCTATATAGGGACTCATGGAGTAAACAAGAATGATTATAAAACATACATAGGAACTCGTAGAGTTTTGAAAGAAATTCATCATAGATATAACGTTCTTGAACTTAACCTTAACAACTTAAGAAGAAGAAGAATTTGATAAGTAAATACTTAAGGGGAATCATCAAACTCTGACTTCAAAGAAATTTCATATCTTTCATGCTTTCATAATTTTGTGTAGAAAATCATAAAGTTATTAGAAAAGGGGTACCATAAAGGATGAGAAACATCATAGGCAAGTCTTGGATTTTATAAGAATCAGTAAGATCAAGGAATAGTATTTTCATCATAACTCTAACTCATACACGGAGGAAAAGCTCATAGGCATGAATTATGTAGCGTGGGGAAGAATAATGAGGTTCCCATACGTAGATATAGCCTTACATACCTTATCCTTGGCTTCACAATAATCACCGTGAAGCAACAATCCCTTTATGATGTCAATCTACAACAGTTATATGGATAGGAACTACAATCAACACCTTAATGATGAATTTCAATTCATAGAGGCATTTGAACGAACACCCGGAGGGCATAGGATATTCGAGCCTCCTATGGGTGGGGTGTACTAACACCCGCCTCTTTCTACTGCCCATTAACAACATGTATAACCATTTCAATTTCATCCCAAATAACCACATCCATCCTCAACACCAAAAACTATCCCGTAAACCCTAACCCATGGTCATCACGTGAACTCATGGCTTTCTAGCACCGCCCCACAAGTAATGACCTTAAAACATACCTAAAGAGTAGAAAATAATGCTCATGCAAGATTTTAGGAAAGTTAGTTACCTTGGAGGAAAAATCCACGCTAAAGATTTCAAGTCTTGAACCCAAAAATCGTT
Organism: Datura stramonium; assembly: GCA_018107945.1. Lineage (NCBI taxonomy): Eukaryota > Viridiplantae > Streptophyta > Magnoliopsida > Solanales > Solanaceae > Datura > Datura stramonium. Next base: position 255,911 of record JACEIK010001301.1, read on the forward strand.
CTTGACCTTACTAAAGGAGAGAGAGAGGATTTGATGTCAAAATCTTGAGAAATTTGTGGTTTTATGTAGTAAGATCATGGTAGATGTTTCTACATACTTATAAGGGTTTTTGAGAGCTTTTGGGGCTGTCAGGGTCGAGTTAGGGTGAAGAAATAAGGAAGTGAATCCGAAATCACGTTTTAAATAGGGGCTGAAATCATATTTTACGGAAAAAAGTGTGCATTTCGTGGCCAATCCATGGGCCGCACTTTACAAGGTGCAGATCATGTTTTTGGTCCACTTTTGGACCCTCTTCTAATCACTCACTATTTTGTGATCAGCGGCCAGAATTTTCCATCCGCGGGCCGCACTTTCAAAGCGCTGCCGTGTCTTGATCCACTGTTCGCAATAGTTTGACAGTGCTTTAATAAAATGCCCATAACTTTTTACTTAGAACTCCAATTGATGCAAGGTCATATGCGTTGATACTCAAAGGGATTCAATCTGATAGGTTGAATCTCCCAAAATTACTTCTTAAATTGGGATTTGTGATCATTTAAAGTTGACCCTTATTCAAAAACTTCACATACTCTTCACTCTTCTCTTTGTATATGTTTCCCTTCTTACATACGACCAACATTCGGACCGTATTTCCCATGTACTTTATGTATGTGGATTCATGGGTAGGAATAGTAGTTCTCAAGTCTCACATCTTATTTATGGTTTCGGGTACGGTCCGTACTCTTACCCACTCTTGGCGAATGTCACAACAATCGGCCCCTTTCAATTTATAACCAACTCCAAACTTCCTTAACACATTGTAGCTTAGGATTGACTCCTCTAAACACTTAAAGATTCATCAAAAATTTTCTAAGTCAGTTTTATCCACATACATAAAGTGGTTGAAATCTTAATACGATGGTACGAGGTGTTAAAACTTCCTCCACGCCTTAAGATTTTGGTTATGTTCTTTAAGAAACCAGGCTTAAGGCTTAATACAGATGGATTTCATCCACGCCCTAAGATTTTAGTTATGTTCTTCAAGAAACTAGGCTTGAGGCATGGTACAGGATGGATTTCATCCATGCCTTAAGATTTTGGTTATGTTCTTGAAAAACTAAACTTGAGGCGTAGTATAAGATGAATTTCATCCGCGCTACATGATTTTAGTTATAAACTTATCTGTCATGATCTTTATATTCATCCTCATGTCTTTGTGTTGGATGGTGATGGTGATTGTTTTTTCTGGCATCTTAACTAGATGGTGATTTTTAGAGACTACACCTCTCCTTCATCCAAACTTAAGTATCTTATTATTGAGAGTAATGAAAGTCGTGCCATGCAAACAAAATTGTTTGTTCAAATTCCCTTGACTGGATGGTATGTAGGTCCATGACCACTTCTTAGGAACTCACTTCATATGGAAAATTGGACTTCAGAATGCAAACCCACTAAAGCTTGATCTTATTAGACATAGTCTCTTTAGGAGCCTCACCATCATTACACAAATATTGCAAGCGCTCTTCCTAGCCTGGGTTGTTGCATAGTGCGAGGAGAAATACGTTGGGGAGAGATAGTAGTATTCGAGGGTGAATATTATCATATTCTAGGGTATTGGGAGNGGGAGTGGGTTGAGGATACACTCGGTAGAAGTTAGGAACTCTTAGTTGCCGCAGACATTTATGACGCCGTTTACACCTCATTTTTCACCTATAATTTAAATTCAAATATATTACAAGCATTTTGTGAGACGTGGTGCCCAAAGAAAAATACACTTCTTACATTCGTTGTGAAATATCTATTTCTTTATGGGACTTATATACCCTTGGAGGCTTACCAATTGGAGGTTCCTTTCATGAGGAGGTCATTCCCGAGGCTACGAAACTCACATGTGTTGATGTGAAAGACCAAAGATATATTCCTTGAGTTTGCGAGTACTTGTTCACAACTTTTTACTATTTACAAGAGGGAAAGACTAAAAACTCAAGAGTCTCCTTGAGAAAGTGGATAGGGTTTTGGTACAAGAAAGTTCTAAAGTACGAACTTGCTCTGCTAAGGAGGGAGAAGAAGACTGCATGCTTAAAATATATGCACAACCCTACAGGGGCTATACCTGAAACATCTCAATGGTTAAGAGATGAGGAAGGGGTATTTTGTAAACTTGGGGTGAGGCCTACAAAGAATGAGGAAACATATCTTGCAATGCTTTGTCATATTGATTGTGTGCTTCCATGCTTCCTTTTGAAGTGGGTGATTTTATTCGATCAGAGACTTTAAAAATAACAACTATGATGGCTACCAAATGGAAGATCAGTCTTGCAGTGCCCATTTTAGCAATCATCTATAGTATTCTTAGTAAGATTTCTCATTCGTCACAACTTGACCTTGCTAAGTTCGCTTTCCTATCCATTATGTTAAGGTTGGCTTGCTCACTATTTCAAGACTCATTATGCACTTGCAAATGTACCTTCAAATCCATCTATAGTGGCATTTTTAGGAGAGGGTTCTATACGATACTTTGACAAAAGGAAAGCGAGGAAACACATCCATCAAGAAGATAACATAGCTTGGGCTTCTACTATGTTATATAATTCTAAGCCCTATAACTATGTTGATAATAATGATGAAACAGACTTGCAGTTAAGTTACTTCATGAGCACCCACTTTGGCTATCTCTCTTTAAGAATGTCACGCCCTGAGTCTATACCCTGGATGGGACACGGTACTTAGAGTCACAAGTAACCCCAAGTCAACGCATGGTCTATCATAACACTGACATTCTAAGTAAAAGTATAGAGGAAGCCTTAAAGTAATAAAATAAAACATTTATGAAGAAGAACTAAATCATAAAGTTTAAAACAACTGAAATAAACCTGAAAATCTGAAACTATGTCTGTGTCTGAAAGCCATCTATCTGATGAGTTGCTGGGACAAGCCCCCAACTAACTTTAAGTCTAACTGAAAAGAAATAATCCTCGTCCTTGAAAGATGAGGACTCACCAATGATGCAACTGAGAACTCCTGAATGCAATCTGCTAACGGGGCTGAGTCTGAGAACCCGCAGCTATATCATAAAATGATACAACATAAAAAGTATGCGTCAGTACTTTGAATGTACTGAGTAAGTAGGAGAAATCATAACACGAAGAATAAAACAACTGAACTGGAAGGACATGCAATGACTAACTGTAATACTGAAACTGAATAAACTGAACTATGTTGAGATGATCAAAATGACCCTGTTTGATGGTCAAAGACATGCTCTAAATCTGAGATACTGATTTGAACTGCTATACTAAACTGATGACTTTATTGAGTAGTCTGAAACTGTTCTGTACTGACTAGTGGGAGAGGCTATAACCGACATATAACTACGTGAGCTAGACGTGGAGTCCGATGTACACACCCCATCGGTAGGACCCAATATACCTTTCTAGGGTATAAAGGCATGGACTTGAGTCACTTTCTGGGACCATGAGGCCAATAAAAACAATAACCTATGGTGGCAACGTAGTTCTGGGAACTTGGGTGTGCTGGAACCCCGACCCTCTCGGTGCCAAGTCCTACTCCCACTGGATAGTCCTAACATGACTACTACTGCCAAGCGTATAGCTCGATACTGAGGGCCTAAGACAAAGTCAGGGATACTGTTTGGGAGTACCCTGAGAGTCTTATTAGACAATATTTAGAAACTGGTTTTCTAAGACTGGTCAGAGCTGCTTATCTGGGAGCGTCATAACCGTCTAAAGAACAAACTGAGGCTGAAGCTGGTGGTTCTAAGACTAGTTAGAGCTGCTTATCTGGGAGCGTCGTAACTATCTAAAAAACCACTAAAATATGATAATTGATGTCTAAGTCTATATACTGATAACTAGGAGGCATCACTGACACCTCAAAATTTAATTGTAGTTACACTAATCAGCTGATAGTTTTTTGGACAACACTAAGGCTGCTAAAAATCTGACTGAGACTAGACTAACATGAATCTGACTGAATTCTCAACATTTCCTAGAAATATGGGAAATCCAACTGATAAAATCAAGCCACAAGGAAGAACTAGTCCAACAGGAAAAATTGTAATTTACTGAATTCAAAGCTAGGGCTAAAACCATCCTTACAAGAATGAGTATTAACATGATAACTAGATAGTGAAAATGTGACAACAATCAACATAGACAATATTCCAAATGCTATAAATGAAGTTTGACATATCATTTATTCACATTAGAAAGTTCAGGGCTAGAACTGATAGAGAAGATTTTTGGGGACACAAGGGAAGAACTATTCCCTTGTTGAATTCTCACATACCTGGTGATGGAAATCCTTGAGAGAATCCCTTGAAAATCTGAGGAGAATTCGATTTCCCTAGCTTTTTCTTTGAGTCTTTCAGAGAGAATTCTACGTTCTAACTTTTGAGAGGATGTGAGGAATGAAGTAAACCATCGGTTACCCCCCTCCAAAACCCCTGATTAAAACCCAAAATGATGTAATTTAGAGTCTAGGAGTTCAGGAAATTACGTAAAACTCCCTAGGAAATTTACAGGAAAAAGGACCCTACAAGTCCCCACGAGGCACTCCACGAGTCGTGAGGTCAGGGACGACTCGTGGTGCCCAATCATGATGTGCACTGGAAATTTTCTACATATTCTCCAGCCTGCCAATGACTGACTTCACGAGTCGACAGGAGACCTAACGACTCGTGATGTATCCCATTGCCACTGAACAAAGATTCCTCTTCATGGGTAACCATAGGAGACACCACAATTCGTGGTGTCCCAAACAATTCGTGGTGATGACCTGTTAAGTGCACTGCCAAATTTTTCCAACTTTCAGTCAACCCTTGACTACGACTCATATGATGACTCATGGTGTTAACCATGAGTCATGGTCAATCAATTTCCTAAATTTTCAACCAAGTCTGGACCCTTCCCCACGATTTATTCCACGACTCATCGCCTACCCCACGGGTCATAAGACAATTCATTTTGTGACCTGGTGTAGAAAATTCTGTTTTCTCCATTTTATCTCCTGGGTCTAATCTTAGGGTTTCTGGGGCATTACAATATCTCCCCCTTGGTAACATTCGTCCTCGAATGTTGGAAAACACACAGAAAAGTAGAGAATTGTAATCATTATACTTAAATACTGATCATGAAAATTGAAAACTAAAAGAATGGCTACCTCTGATCTGGCTACATGACGGAACTGAATTCACGGATCATACACACATTCATTAACATGAGAGAAATTGAGACACATGGATTGAACATGTAACATAATAAAGTTTTAGGGAGAAAATTGATACCTTAAACTAAAACTAAGCTGGAAGGGAATAAATGTCGGTATCTTAGCCATCATATTTGCTTCAGCTTCCCAAGTAGCTCCTTCAACATGCTCATTTCTCCACAAGACTTTGACTGAAGCTACTTCCTTGTTCCTCAGCTTACAAACCTAAGGTCAAGGATTTAAACTAGGAACTCTCCGTAAGAGAGAATATCTTTCATTCCCACGCTGTCTAGTGGCACCACTACAATTGGATCACCGATGCACTTCTTGAATAGTGACACATAGAACACTGGGTGCACAGATGATAACTCTAAAGGTAATTCTAGCTCATAGGCTACTTTGCCAATTCACCTCAAAATTCAATAGGGTCCCACATATCTCGAACTGAGTTTTCCTTTCTTCCCAAATCTCATCACCCCTTTCACGGGTGAAATTTTCAGATAAACTCAATCATCCACTGCAAACTCTAACTCACTTCTCCTCACATCATCATAAGATTTTTGACGACTTTGAGATTTTTTCAATCTTTCTCGGATGGGTTGTACTTTCTACACAGCTTCATGAATGGAGTCTGGCCCTATCAAGGTAGCTTCACCAACCTCAAACCACAATATAGGAGATCTACACCTCCTAACATATTGTTACACCCCATAAATTCTTGACATGTAGATGGTCTATTCGCATGTTGGTTAAGAGTTTTAGAATTCCATACATGCTAGAAAAAGGCCTGGGGAAAGATCGGACAAGCGCCAAGTCTGCGCGTCACAAGGCAAAATGCGACTTATAAATCGCATTCCAGGAATGCGACTTATAAATCGCATTCCCTTAGTGCGACTTATAAGTCCCAAATATATAAGCCCTCCACTTCGGTTTTTAAAGATAATTTTCATAACTTTCCAGAAAAGACGCGAGAGAAACAGAGGGAACGTAAGGTATTTGATAATTTCCT
>JACEIK010001301.1:264201-276423 GCA_018107945.1 Datura stramonium
CCAGCCAGGCACCAGATGTGCTTAGGCTCACCAGTTTAGCAGTCCAAGTCCTAATAGGGCACCAGGTGCCAGTCATACCCCCCAAGGCGGGGCGTGACACATATAATACCTCAAACAGGGCCATCTGGATATTGGAGTCGACTGAGGCATAATCGGAGTGTAACCAATCCATGTTAAGAATGAGGTCAAAGCCAACAATGTCTAACTCTACAAGATCAGCTAGAAGCACATTATTCAAGATTGAGACTAGGCATCTCCTACACACCCGACTGGCTCTAATTGACTCGTCAACTAGGATGGAGACTGAGAATGGTTCTGAGAGGATCTCTGGACTGATATCGAACTGAACAACTACATAGGGATTCACGAATGAAAGTGTGGCTCCTGGATCTAGTAGCGCATACACGTCTAGATGAAAAAGGCGTAACATACCCGTGGCCACGTCAGGTGAGCTCTCCTGGTAATGATGAGAGGACGAGGCATAAAATCGATTTTGGCGCTGGCCGCCATCCATACCTAAAGTGTTGTCCTGCTGAGCTGGTCGACCTGCTAGAGCTATTGAAATGGTGGATTTTGATCTCCCTCGGGCTGTTGTAGGCAATTTCTGAGTCGATGACCAAGCTTTCCACACCGAAAACATCCCTTCGGCCCTGAAGACATTCTCCTGGATGGTTCTTGCCACACATAGGGTAAGCTGGGTAGCTGTAGCGGTTGCTGGCACTATGACTCTGGGATTGTGATCCAGATGGTCCACCCTTCCGATCCTTGCTAGACCGTTAAGTAGTGGCACTAGCTGAGCTGGGTGCTGGAGCCCTCTGCTGTTGTGGGCGGCTACTATCGCTAGATCTCTGGTGGCCATAATTTGATGGCCAATTCTTGCCCATTTGTTCTCCCCCTCCAAGTCCTTTAGTTTTTCTGCCTCAATCTGTTGGGAATGAACTATGAGGCGGGAGAGATCGATATTGTTAATAAGCATTGCAGTCCTGAACTTCTTGAGGACCAAGTTCAGTACTCCATTAACAAACTTCAGCATACGAGCCCTTAGCTCACTACCATCTCTGGAGCATACTTATACAGCCTTGTGAACTCCAGTGCATACTCTTTCACCATTCAATTTTTCTATTTTAGATTCATTAATTCATCTACTTTAGCCTCCTTGAGCTCCCAGGGGAAAATCTGTCTAGGAAGGTTGTAGTGAACTCCTCATATTCCACCGATTATGCTCCCACTGGTCTCCCCTCCTTCCACTATTCGTACCAGATCTGGGCTACCCCTTTCAGCTGGTAGACAACTAGGTCGGCACTCTCAGAGGAACTAAAACTCATAATTCGGGTGATCTTTCTAATATAATCCACGAACTCCTGTGGGTCCTCTCCCACCTTAGATTTGTGGAAAACTGGGGGGTTCATCCGAGTGAAGTCCCGAACTCAGGCAACTGCTGTGGACCCATTATTGTTGATCAAAACCACCTGCTGGTTCACCTGATTAGTGATTGTTTGTGCAAGCAACTGGATAGCCCCCCTAAACTCTGCGGACGACACTGAGTCATCCTGAGGGGCTCTGAAGCTAGTGGGGCATGTCGGTGAGGGTTTCCAGCCCTTCTTCCATTACCACGTCGCGGAGGCATAATTTCACTTAAACGAAATCGAGCATGAGTTAGAAGAGCGTTTCTAGAATTGAACTTCTACGCACGATAAAGAATATGAACAAAAGGGAGTTTTCCTAATAACATCTCATAGTCTCCCCATCATAAGTGTGGCGCACTTCGCACCCATGAAGAAGACTCTACTCGACGTGGCTTTCAGACATCCTAGGATACTCTAAACCTAGTGCTCTGATACCAAGTTTATCACGCCCCGAGTCTATATCTTGGACGGGACACGGTATTTGGAGTCAAAAGTAATCCCAAGTCAACCCATGGTCTATCATAATACTGGCATTCTGAGTAAAAGTATAGTGGAAGCTTTAAAGTAATAAAACAAAACATTTGAAGAAAAACTAAATCATAAAGTTTAAAACAAGTGAAAAAAAGTTGAAAATCTAAAACTATGTTTGTTTCTGAAAGCCATCTATCTGATGAGTTGCTGGGATAAGCCCCTAGCTAACTCTAAGTCTATCTGAAATAAATATAACTGAAAGGAAATAATCCTCGTCCTCGAAAAATGAGGACTCACCAATGATGCAACTGAGATCTCCTGAATGCGATATGCTAACGAGGCTGAGACTGAGAACCTATAGCTGTATCATAAAATGATACAACATAAAAGGTATGTGTCAGTACTTTGAATGTACTGAGTAAGTAGGAGAAACCATAACACGAAGAATAAATCAACTGAACTGGAAGGACATGCAATGACCAACTGCAATACTGAAACTGAATAAACTAAACTATGTTGATATGGTTAAAATGACCTTGTCTGATGGTCAAAGACATGCCCTAAATCTGAGATACTGAGTTGAACTGCTATACTGAACTAGTAACTATACTGAGTAGTCTGACACTCTTCTGAACTAAGCTAAACTAACACTGAATTGACTAGTGGGAGAGGCTATAACCTACATATAACCACGTGATCTAGACGTGGAGTCCAATGTACACACCCCATCGGTAGGACCCAATATACCTTGCCACGGTATAAAGGCATGGACTGTGAGATCACTGTCTGGGGCCATGAGGCTAACAAAAAAATAACCTATGGTGGCAACGTAGGTCTAGGAACATAGGTACGCTGGAACCCCATCCCTCTCGGTGCTAAGTCTGACATATCATTTACTCACATTCAAAAGTTTAGGGCTAGAACTGATAGAGATGATTTCGGGAACACAAGGGAAGAACTATTCCCTTGTTTAATTCCCACATACCTGGTGATGGAAATCCCTAAGAGAATCCCTTGAAAATCTGAGCAGAATTCGATTGCCCTTGCTTCTGCTCTAAGTCTTTCTGAGAGAATTCTACGTTCTAACTTTAGAGGGGATGCGAGGAATGAATTAAATCGTCGTCTACCCCCCTCTGAAACCCCTGATTAAAACCCAAAATGATGTAGTTTAGAGTCTAGCAATTTACAAAATTATGCAAAACTCCTTAGAAAATTTGCAGGAGAAAAGACCCTGCCAGTCCCCATGAGGCACTCCACGAGTCGCGAGGTCAGGGACGACTCGTGGTGCCCAATCGTGATGTGCACTGGAAATTTTCTATAGATTCTATAGCCTACCAATGACTGGCTTCATGAGTCGTCAGGAGAACTAATAACTTGTGACGTTTCCCATTTCTACTGAACTAAGATTCCTCTTCAGGGGTCACCACGGGCCACACCACGACTCGTGGTGTCCCAAACGAGTCGTGGTGAGGACTCGTTAAGTGCACTGCCCGAATTTTTCCAACTTTCAGTCAACCATTGACCATGACTCGCATGATGACTTGTGGTGCTGACCACGAGTCCTGGTCACATCCGCAATCAATTTCCCAAAATTTTCAACCAAGTCCGGACCCTTCCCCACGAGTCGCTCCACGATTTGTGGCCTACCCCACGGGTCACAGGATGATTCATTCTGTGACTTGGTGTAGAAATACTATTTTCTCCGTATCAACTCCGAGGTCTGATCTTAGGGTCTCCGGGGCATTACAAAGAAATAGAAACTCAATCATTATCGAGCCATATAGTCCACATCAGTTCAATCATCAAATTGGGTTTTATCAAAGAATCCCAAGTGCTTCAGCATATGATAATTATAGTGTTCATTAGCTGAAGAACTCAGATATTGGTGGATTTATGTGTTGCATCAATCGATGTCCTGTGCAACTTTTCCCCCTATTACACCTAATCAAGATAACCAGGGAGGTAAAGGATCTTTTCCATTATGTGTAGTTTCTCATGATTCTAAAAAGAGATCATCTCAGGGAGAGAGTGCTAGTAGTCATAACGATTTTTATTGGAGAAAAGTGGTGTTGTGTTTTGAAAAATCAAGAGATGCAGATTTAGCAATGCTTGAGATTCTTGACAGTATTGATAGCCCTTCAAGGACTTTGACCAATCTTTTTAAAGAGGCATGCTTTAAGCTCTTAGATTAATAAACATATCGTAATGGCTTTTACTAATTATTTATTTTACCTCTACAGCCAGATTGTGTTGGAGCATTACCACAAGGAGGGTCATAGGAGAGTGGTGAGTTTGTTTCTGGTCTGAACACAATAAAACCATCTTCTTCAAGTAAAACAGAAAAATAGGCAACTTCTATTCCTCATGATGGAGTAAGAGCGAGGCTGAGTTGTGATTTGTAAAAACATCCAACAATTGCAGTATCTATGTTCGATGGAAAGAAGGTTGTGATAAACTATCGGAAGATGTTTATTTTTGAATGTTGGAGTGTGATTCGTGGTAAGCTTTCCGAAAGCATCGTAGATTATGCTTCCTCTCTTAAAGAAGAGGTCCAAGTTATTCTCAAGAAGATGGATGGCAAGGATGTGGATGTTTCCCCTTTAATAAAATTAATGAAGTCCTTTTTTGAGCTTGTTATTATATATGACCAGACATGATCGACTCTACATGATAAGGATACGGAAGCTGCAAGAAAAAAGTTGTCCGTAACAATTGGAGAACGTCCTTCAAATGCCATGTTTGAAGAACATGAGAAGATTGAAAACGTTTTCTCTATCCGTCAATCTCTAAGTGAGGTGAAAGAGAAGATAGAAAATTTTCACAAAAAAGAGAAGGACTTAAAAGTCCTCTTAGAAGCTAGCGACAAAGAAGTTGAAGAAGCCAAATTAGGAGTCTTCACAGCTGAAAAGGATTTTGATGCATGCAATGATGCAACCTTGTTGAATGTTGATGACTTAACCGATTTGGGGAAGAAGAAGAGCCTAGAACCTATGTGCCAAGACTTAATCAATTACAAATTATGTTTAGATTAGTCTAAAAAAATATATTTCCCCTGCTCTTCTTTTTTTCTTTTTATTTTGCATTCAATTCTTTAGTGGATAATCTTATTAAAATAAATTCTATTTTCATTTTTCTTGAAAAATAATTGTTTTTATTTTTTGAAATAAACTTTGGACATTGACCTAATGACAGTTTTAAATCTGCGCACATACACCAAAAAAGTTGTATCTTGATGCATGAATGTCAGAATCACAATTCGCTTGATTTCTCAAGAAATAACTTCTCATTCTAGGACACATCCAAAATTCACATTTTAAAACTATCGGTAATATACTAGATTAATTTTGAAAATGGCTTATAATGCTGGCAAGTTGAAAACTTCAAATTTTCCAAAATAAATTATATCTTGCTAAAGAAATGCCGAAATTACAATCCGTTTGATTCTCCAAGAACTGTACTTATCAATCTAGAATATATCCAAAACATAGATTTTAAAACATTCAAGAATATTCCAGATTAATTTTTGAAATCGACTTTGAATGATGGCAAGCTGACAACTCCAGATTTGCCTACGTAGTGGACTTGAACCTAGAACTCAAGGTATTTGCAAATTGAAAGACTCCAACTTGTGAATTTGACAACTTGCTAAAAGATGTAGTCGTCTTATTGGGAAAACTGATTTTTCCACGGAGATTTTTTCCCTATTATATTGAACCATCAATGTTTGATGAAGGTTCAAAGTTCAAACGAAGGAACTTCTATACATATAATCTTTATGTGTTGTCAGGTGAATTTATCTCATCACCTATCTCTTGAACATCACTTGGAGTAATATATCTTTTAAACTTATGAGACTGAACTTAGAATAAAACTCTAAGCTGCCTACGTACCTCGGTGAAGAGAATCAAGTCATTCTGTAGTTCATAAAGAGTGAGTTTTATTTTTTTTTATTTTTTTAGGTGTCCTAACTTTTGCCTAGGCTGCCTCTTATGAGATTTTCAACCTAGCGGATATTTATTTTAGCCGTGCACAGTTTATACTCTTGCAGGCCAAGAGTAACATGCAGTTAATGCCCGTGCCTTAAAGAGCTGGCTTTTTTTCTTCAAGGATAGTATCATGAATTTCCCATTAATGGGGCCAATTTGCAAACCCTCTGAGTCGACAAGCTTGTAAGCTCCACTTGAGTATACTTCCTATATGATATAGGGCCCATCCTATTTAGCATATAACTTGCTTCCAGATCGATGAAAAGTAATAATTGGCCTTCTTACAACTAGGACTTGATCACCCATTTGGAAGCATCTAAGATGAACCTTCTTATTGAAAGATCACGATAGGCGGGCTTGAAAATATTTCAAGCTTTATTGAGATTCTAGTCTTTTTTCATCAAGAGCTTCCAACTCTTCAAGGAGCAATCGAGCATGCTCCTCATTAGTGAGTCCTTCTTGAATAGCAAGTCGCAATGATGGGAATTGATGCTCAAGTGGAAAGACTGCTTCAACTCCATAAACAAGTGAATAAGGAGTTACTTGCGTTGGTGTGCGATATGTTGTCCTGTATTCCAAAAGAGCTTCTTCTATTCTCTCATGTCAATATCGCTTAGACTTGGAGACAACTTTCTTCAACAAGTTGCAAAGTGTCTTGTGAAATGCTTCAGCGATACCATTGGCAGCAGCATAATACATAGAGGACTGATGTTGCTTGAAGCCAAAAAGGTCACACATTTTATTCATCAACTTGTTACCAAATGGTATACCATTGTCTGTCAATATATATCGATGTATGCCAAAACGATAGATAATATTGACTCGGATAAAGTTTGTTACATTCTTCTTTTTTACTTCTTTAAGAGAAACAACTTTTAACCATTTCGAGAAGTAATCAGTTACAACCAAAATGTATAAATGTCCACCAGAAGACTTTAGCAACGGTCCAACAACATCCAAAACCCAAGCTTTAAACGGTCGTAAGGCAACAGTCGAGTGCAATACTTCTGGAGGTTGATGTATGAAATTTGCATGGAATTGGCACGCTTTACACCTTCAGGAATAATCCAAGCAATCTTTCACCATAGTCTGCCAATAATACCCTATCCTTTTTATATGAAACTGAAGTTTTGGCCTAGTTTGATGTGCTCCACATACTCCAGAATGTGCTTCTTACATAGCTTTAATAGATTCATTCGTCCCCAAACAACATAAGAGAACTCCATCAAATGATCATCTATAGAGTTTTCCTTATAATAAAAAAAGCGAGGGGCTCGTCGTCAAATTTATATCCTCCTTCGAAGATCCTTTGACAATATCCTATAGCACAAGTAATCAATTATTGGTCGTCACCAGTCTTCGATTTCAACCTTAGAGGTTGTGATGACATGCTCAACTTCTTCTTCATGTTCATTTGGTGCTAGTGCCACACATCTTCGAAAAATGGAGACTTGCATATTATCAGGCGGTACTAATGTAGAAGCTAAAGCTGCCAATGCATCAACCTTTTTATTTTCCGTCCTAGGGACATGTTTGATAGTCACCTCTCCAAGCCAGCTTATCATGTTTTGAGCATAATTGTGATATGGAATCAACTAAGGTTTCTTGACTTCATAACTACCCAAAACATGATTGATCACCAACTTGGAATCTCCAAAGACTTGCAGCTGCAATTGTTTTATCTCAACCACCATTTCGAGTCCAAGTATGAGTACTTGATATTCAGTGACATTATTGGAGAAATATTGTGTTAGAGTAAAGGAAAAGGGAAAAACTTCACCAGAGGAAGTGACAAACACTACTCCAGCATCAACTCCTTCATGATGTGCAGCGCCGTCGCAATACATTTTCCAAGGAAGTTGAATTTCTATCAACATCGCATCTTCATCATGTAGTTCATCGGATAATTCCCAATAATTTAGAATTGGATGGCCGGCCAAGAAATTTTTTAGCACTTGTCCTTTCACTTCTTATTGAGAGATATACAAAATTTCAAATTGTTGAAATTGAAGGTACCATCTTGCTAGTTGATCACTTAAGATGGGCTTGGACATTGTCACGCCCCGAGTCTATACCCTGGATGGAACACGGTACTTGGAGTCACAAGTAACCTCTGGTCTATCATAACACTGGCCAACTAAGTAAAAACATAGCAGAAGATTTTAAGTATTAACATAAAACATTTATGAAGAAGAACTAAATCATAAAGCTTAAAACAACTGAAACAAAGCTGAAAATCTAAAACTATATATGTGTCTGAAAGTCATCTATCTGACGAGTTGCTGGGACAAGCCCCCAGCTAACTCTAAGTCTAACTGGAAGGAAAACAACTGAAGAACATAACCATCATCCTCGAAAGATGAGGACTCACCAATGATGCAGCTAAAAACTTTTGAAGGAGATCTGCTAATGGTGCTGAATCTGAGAACCTACAGCTGTATCATTTTACAGCATAAAAGGTATGCGTCAGTACTTTGAAAGTACTAAGTAAGTAGGAGAAACCATAACATGAAGAATAAAATAACTGAACTGGAAAGACATGAAATGACCAATTGAAATGCTGAAACTGAATAAAATGAACTATATTGAGATGGTCAAAATGGCCTTGTCTAATGGTCAAAGACATGCCCTAAATCTGAGATATCTAATCTGAAATACTGTACTGAAGTGATCTGAGTTGAGTAGTCTAAAACTATTCTAACTGAGCTGATCTGAGACTGAACTGAACTGACAAGTGGGGAAGTCTATAACTGACATATAACCACATGACCTAGACGTGAAGTACGATTTATACACCCCATCGGTAGGACCCAATATACCTTGTCAGGGTATAAAGGCATGAACTAAGTGATCACGGGTCTGGGCCATGAGGCCAATAAAATATAACCTACGGTGGCAACGTAGTTCTGGGAACCTGGGTGCGCTGGAACCCCGGTCCACTCGGTGCTAAGTCCTACTCCCACTAGATAGTCCTAGACTGACTACTAAGCTGATAGCTCAAAACTGAGCCCAAGACTAAGTTAGGAATACCTATCTGGAAGTACCCCGAAAGTCTTATTGGACTGGATTCTGTAACTGATGTTCTAAGACTGGTCAGAGCTGCTTATCTAAAAGCGTCGTAATCATCCAAAGAACAAACTGTAATCTAAAGCTGGGGTCTTAAGGGTTGTCAGAGCTGCTTATCTACAAGTTTCATCACTGCCTAAAGGACCACTAAAATTTGATACTGAGTCTAATTCTGATAACTGGGAGGTACCACTGACACCTCAAAATTAACTGTAGTCAAACTGACCAGCTGACATTTTTTGAGCAATACTGAGTCTAATAATCTGACTGAGATTGGACATGTAAATATCTGACTAAAAATTCCATATACACTAATAATATGGGGATTTCAATTTGTTAGAATCCAGCTATAGGGAAACTAGTCCAACACGCAAGATCCTAAATTATACTTAACTGAGGCTTAGGGATAAATTATTCAACAAGATACAATTCTCATAAAAATATAGAATTAGGGAATAATTACGCAGTTAAAATCATAAGAAATACTCTACTTGAAATCTCAAAGAAAATAGTCTGATAAGTTACTACCTTTCGAATCCACAGGGATGAACTGATAGAGAAAATAGAAAAGATTTCTAGGGACACAAGGAAAGAAGTATTCCCATGTTGAATTCCCACATACCTAGCTTAGAAATCCCTGAAGAGGAAAGCTTGAAATTCTGCACTGATGAGGAAACCTAGCTCTTGCTTGAGAGAAAAAGTATGATCGATCTTTCTGATAGTTAACGTGGGAAATGAGGGGGAAAACCATTCAACCCCTCTAATATCTTTGAAATAGTACTTAACAAGATGTAGTTTAGGGACTAAATAGGTGAAAATTACAGAAATAACCATGGAAAATAAAATCTAAAAACTGGCCAACAGGGTCCCAGCGGGTCACTCAACGAGTCGTTGGTTGTGACCCCGACTCATTGGGACCTCTCGTTGGTCCCATTTCCTGGGATTAGAAAACACTGGATCAGGCAACGGGGGTTACCACAACTTGTTGGATGAACCAACGGGTCGTTGGTTCCTCTCGTGGCCACTATACAAGGAAACTTGGAGGGTCTGATGATGGGTGAGACAATGACTTATTGGTGGACCCAACGGGTCATTGTGTCCAGTCGTTAGGTTCACTGGAAGGACTTATGAAAATTCCCTAAGTTGTCATGACAGGTGATGACAACGACTCGTTGTGGGAAACAAGAGGGTCGTTGTTTCCACTCGTCGTCAATTGTAAGGGGATTTCTGGGTTTTCACCCAATGACTCTTACAACGGATCGTCATTTCTGACAATGACTCGTTGGTTGAGTCGTGGAGTCCTGGAGAGGATCCCTATGATGGGGAAACCACGACTAACAAGACGACTCATTATTTCTCACAACGGGTCATTTCTTGTCTCGTGGGTTCCTGAGAGATAACAGCCTGCTGTCCACGACTGACACAACGAGTCATTGGAGCTGACCACAACTCATTGTCTCAGTCATTCTGAGGCATTTTTCTTGTTTTTCTTCTGAATTTTTCTTGCAAGGTCTGATCCTGGTCTAGAAAAGTTCGGGGTGTTACAATATCTCCCCCTTGGGATCATTCATCTTGAATGAAGACTAAAACTGCTGAAAACTGGGGAAAGAGTTGCAATGTCCAATCTGAAACTATAAGCTAGTTTCTAAAGGAGTAACTGACTCTGAGCTGACTTAAATATACTAACAGAGCTGATGAACCTAGAATGCATATAGAAAATCTAAATGGGGCTGATGAGTACGTAACTGAATAGAGTACTAAGGAGGAATTTAGTACCTGATGTTGGAATTGAACTGGAAGTAAATAAGTGAGGGTATCTGACCCTCATGTCTTCTTCTGCTTCCCGTGTGGCTCCCTCAACTAGCTTGTTCCTCCACAAAACTTTCACCGAATCGACTTCCTTGTTTCTCAACTTATGAACCTGACGGTCAAGGATCTGAATTGGAACCTCTTTGTAAGAGAGAATATCTTTTATTCCCACACTATCTAGTGGCACAACTGAGGCTAGATTGATGTGTTGTGGATTTACAACACTATTGACGCTTAAAACTAAGAAAATAACATGGAATTAGGTGTATTTATATGGATATGAGGCACTTTTCCTTTGATTTCAGGATAAATGGGTGTCTGAGCATAAATTTTCAAACAGAAGCTAAAAGTGTGCAAAAAAGGGCAAAAATGCAGTCCACAATACGATCCGTAGGATGGACCTACAAGTTGTACTAATGGCCATGATAAGAAGCAGAAGGTTGAAGCTGGAAGAATGAACCTACGAGTCTTGCCACGGATCATACCAAGCTTATCCGAGTCGTAGTAAGGCAATCGTGATGAACTCCAGAAGAATTGCACAAGAGGCTGATTCTCAATACTAGAGGATACCACGACCCGTGAGAGCTTGGTACGAGTCGTACCATACCGGTCGTGGTGAACTTTAGACAAATTGAAAAGATTCAGAATCAAGCCACGGGAGCCTGGTACGAGTCATAGGAAGGAGGTACGAATTGTACCTTGGCCCGACACTTAGCCAAAAATCAGCCAACAATCCAAACCACAAGATGCTGCCACGGACCGTAGGATGCTCCTACAATTCATAGGATGATCCGTGATGAGGTCAACACAAGATATTGAAAATTGACCTGTTAGCCTAGGAAAAGGATTCTTATGTCTATATAAATACATTTTATGTTTTATTTTTCAAGAGTGACATTGAGAAGAATTAGTTTTAGTTGGAAAATATTGTAATAGACAATTTTACATCTTTAAAAGAGAGAATTGAGTTGGTTCAACCTTGTGATAAACCTTTTCTTGAATTCATATTGTTCTTGCTACTTTTTCTTTAAGATTTTGCGGATTAATCAAAGGAAGCGTTTTTCTCAATCATATATGTCAGTATTGTTTTTATGTCTTAAACCATGAACACACTTCATAACCTTGCAACTATGAGAGGCTAAAACCTCCATAGGTAGGGTTGTGGGAACCATGGTGGATTAACAAGCTAAGGTTGCACAAAGTGAGTCTAAAACCAATACTAATTACTTATATTATATTCTCTTCATGCTTTAATGATCTTAGCGGTGTACAATGTTAGAAAGTTCCTGAATTCTTTACTTTCTTTTGTCGAAGAAGTAGAGATTAGAAAAAGAGAATTACAATGGAGCCTTGATATTGATGATCATTGTATTAAATTGAGCTTTGGTCGCAGGATAGTTATATCTGGAACTTAGTGATAACGGTTAGTTTGGAAACGCTCATGAGACTTGGTCGAGTAATTGAGTATAGTCATTCAATAGGGA
>JACEIK010001301.1:277381-293254 GCA_018107945.1 Datura stramonium
GAAAATGAAAGAGTGAAGGGTGAAATAGGTAAATGGTGTAGCCAATGTATGTAGTGCCAAGGAAGGGATAGTCACTCATAAAATCTCTCATCTTTATCATTTACAACCCTAAGACTACATTACAAGTCATATCAAGTCCCATAGTAATCCTAACTTGACCATCTGACAAACCAAAGCAGAGATAATAAGGGCAAGCCTACGGTATCTGATGCATAATACTTCCCAACTTCTTGGTGAGAGTGAGTGCTTTACTTGCCTAGTCCCATGTTGTGTTTGATACTTCATATATAAGTGGAGACGTCATTTGTGTGAGGGTACATGGGTTATGTTGCTTTTATCATTGGTCTGTATGAAAAACATTGGTGATGACTTGATTGCCTGTTGATAGCTAGATGACATGTATTGATCCCCATATATGATGTTTTGATGTTGCTTGTAATTCATTAGCTGATGATGTTCTATAAGGAAGGGTCAATAGAATGTATATAGAGAGTGCAAAAATTTGTTTGAGTATTGGCTTAGTATCTTAAGTGTATTTTATAGTTGAGCGTCATGTTTAGTTTTTTCTTTTTCTTTGTCTGAGGACATGCAAAAGTCTTAAGTTGAGGCTATTGATGTGCTGTGGATTTACAGCACTATTGATGCTCAAAACTAAGAAAATAGCATGGACTTAGGTGTATTTATGTGGATATGAGGCACTTTTCCTTTGATTTCAAGATAAATGGGTGTTGGAGCGTAAATTTGCAAAAGGAAGCTAAAAGTGTGCAAAAAAGGGAAAAAATGCAGTCCACAGTACGATACATAGGATGGAACTCGAGTTGTACTGATGGTCTTGATAAGAAGCAGAAGGCTGAAGTTGGAAGAATGAACCTACGAGTCTTGCCACTGAGCATACCAAGTTTGTATGAGTCATGGCAAGGCACTCGTGATGAACTCCAGAAGAATTGCACAAGAGGCTGATTCTCAGTATGAGAGGATACATCGACCCGTGAGAGCTTGGTACGAGTCGAACCATACCGGTCGTGGTGAAGTTCAAACAAATTTCAAAGATTCGGAATCAAGCCACGGGAGCCTGGTACAAGTCATAGGAAGGAGGTACTAATTGTTCCTTGGCCCGACACTTAGCCAAAATTCAGCCAACAATCCAAACCACGAGATGCTGCCAGGATGCTCCTACGAGTCGTAGGATGATTCATGATGAGGTCGGCACTAGATATGGAAAATCGCCCTGTTAGCCTAGGAAAAGGATTCTTATGTTTATATAAATACGTTTTATGTTTTATTTTTCAGGAGTGACGTTGAGAAGAATAGTTTTAGTTGGAAAACATTGTAGTAGATAATTTTACATCTTTGAAAGAGAGAATTGAGTTGGTTCAACCTTGTGATCAACCTTTTCTTGAATTCATATTGTTCTTGCTACTNTTCTCAATCATATTTGTAAGTATTGTTTTTATATCTTTAATCATGAACACACTTCACAACCTTGCAACTATGAGAGGCTAAAACCTCCATAGCTAGGGTTATGGGAACCATGGTGGATTAACAAGCTAGAGTTGCACAAAGTGAGTATAAAACCAATACTAATTTACTTATATTGTATTCTCTTCATGCTTTAATGATTCTTAGCAGTGTACAGCGTTAGGAAGTTCCCAAATTCTTTACTTGCTTTGCTTGAAGAGGTAGAGATTAGGAAAAGAGAATTACAACAGAGCCTTGATCTTGGTGATCATTATATTAACTTGAGTTGTGGTCATAGGATAATTATATTTGAAACTTAGTGATAATGGTTAGTTTTGAAATGCCCATGAGACTTGGTCGAATAATTAAGTATAGTCATTCAATAGGGATTGGTCGATCATTTGAATGAACCTAAGTTATTAGTTCTGTAAGTAAGTATTGGTGAAGATCACAAGTGAATACCTAAAGCTGTTATGAATCCATGGGAAACACAAACCCTAGTTATCCTTTAATTATTGATTCACAACCATAAGCTTGAAAACTTCTTTGTTTTTACTATTGATTATTATTAGAATCCCCCCAATTGTGTAGTAACTACCATACAAGTTCACTTACCGGCTGTAATCTAGATCTTCCATATTTCCTGTAGGATCGACCCCAGCCTCTAAGTTGGGTTCTTTATTGATAACGTCCGCTTCATACTTTAGTTAGAAGTGTGGTTTGAGTGTTATCATAGATCACCAATGCACTTCTTCAATAGTGACAGATGGAAGACTGGGTGCACCGATGCTAACTCTGGGGGTAGTTCAAACTCATATGCCGCACTGCCGATTCGCTTAAGAATTCTATAGGGTCCCAAATATTTCGGACTGAGTTTTCATTTATTCCCAAATCTCATCACCCCTTTCATGGGTGAAACTTTTAGATTAACCCAGTCATCCACTGCAAACTCTAATTATCTTCTCCTCACATCGACATAAGATTTCTGGCGGCTTTGCGCTATGTTCAACCTCTTTCTGATAAGTTGCACCTTTTGTATTGCCTCGTGAACTGAGTATGGCCCTATCATAGTAGCTTCACCAACCTTAAACCACCCTATAGTAGATCTATACCTCCTACCATATAATGCCTCAAACGGGGCCATCTTGATACTGGAGTGGTAGTTGTTGTTGTACGCAAACTCGATGAGAGGTAGGTGATCATCCCAACTGCCCTTGAAGTCGATCACACACACTCTTAACATATCTTATAAAGTCTGTATAGTCTGCTCAGCTTGTCCATCAGTCTACATGTGAAAAGTTGTGCTGAGCTTGACCTGGGTACCGAGTCCCTTCTAAAAAGACTTCCAGAAATGCGAGGTGAATTGGGTACCTCTATCTGAAATAATGGATAAGGGCACCCCATAAAGTCTGAACAACTATCGGATATAAAGCCTAGAATAATCCTCAGCTGAGTCTGTAGTTTTAACTGGGAGGAAGTGTGCTAACTTAGTCATCCGGTCTACTATCACCCAGATTGAGTCGTGCTGCCGACGAGTTCGAGGTAAACCCATAATAAAATCCATATTTACTTTTTCCCACTTCCAGGTGGCTATGCTGATATCCTGAGTCATACCTCCCAGTCTCTGATGTTCTACATTGACCTGCTGGCAGTTCAGGAACTTAACTACAAATTCTGCAATGTCTCTCTTCATGTTGTTCCATCAGTAAATATCCTGTAAACCGCGGTACATATTAGTAGCACCTTGGTGGATGGAATATCTAGAACTGTGTGCTTCAGCCAGTATCTGTTGTCTAAAGTCACCCATATCCGATACGCATAATCTACCCTGGTAATGGAGTATACCATCTCCCCCTTGGGAGAAAGCCTCCACTTCTTTTCTGAGAACCGCCTCCTTCAGCTTAAGCAATATGGGATCTTCATCCTGCCTTGGCTTAACTTCAACTACCAATGTGGAATCTGACCCACTCTGCACAACTACCCCGCCCTCAGCTGTATCAACCAACTGTACACCCAACCGAGCTAACCTGTGGATATCCCTTATCAGTTCCTTTTTGCCCTCTTCATCGTGAGCCACGCTCCCCATATACATCCTGCTTAGGGCATCAACCACCATATTGGCCTTGCCCAGGTGACACAGCACACTCGTGTCATAATCCTTCAGTTTCTCCAACCATCTTCTTTGATGAAGATTTAGATCTTTCTGACTGTACACATACTAAAGGCTCTTGTGATCAGTGAATACATCCATGTGAGCCCCGTAAAGGTAGTGCCTCCATATTTTCAATGCAAACACCACCGCTGCCAACTCCAGGTCATGAGTCGGATAGTTCTTTCTCATGAACCTTGAGCTGTCTAGAGGTATAAGCTATTACCTTACCTCACTGCATCAGAACGCAACTGAGTCCAATTCTGGAAGCGTCACAATACACTACAAACCCATTTGTTCCTTCCAGCAAGGTCAACACTGAAGCGGTAGTGAGTCGAGTTTTTAACTCATGGAAACTCTTCTCACATGCATCTGACCACTGAAATTTCACCTTATTCTGAGTCAGCCTAGTCAAATGAGATGCTATAGAGGAAAAACCTTCCATGAAACCTCGGAAATAACCGGCAAGACCCAAGAAACTTCTGATTTCAATTGGTGAAGTAGGTCTTGGCCAGTCTTTCACTGCCGCTATATTTTGAATATCTACCTGAATACCCTCACTCAAGACCACGTGACCAAGGAAAGTGACCAACTTCAACCAGAATTCATATTTGCTGAATTTTGCGGACAACTGGCGGCCTTTAAGCGTCTAAAGCACTATCCTCAGGTGATTAGCATGTTCTTCCTCATTTTTGGAGTATACCAAAATTTCATCAATGAACACAATGAAGAACATGTCTAGATACTTATTGAAGACTTTGTTGTCCATGAAGGTTGCAGGGGCGTTAGTGAGTCCAAAGGACATAACCACGAACTCGTAGTGACCTTACCTTGTTCTGAAAGTTGGGTAAGGAATACCTGTTCTTGACTGTGACCTTGTTCAACTGACGGTAATCGATGCACATTCTGAGGATACCATGTTTCTTTCGCATGAATAATACTGGAGCACCCCAGGGAGAGATGTTGGGTCTGATAAAACCTTTATCAAGAAGGTCCTTTAGCTGCTCCTTTAACTCCTTAAGCGCAACTGGAGCCATTCTGTAAGGAGGGATGGAGATGGGATGAGTGTTTGGAAGAAGGTCTATGCCGAAGTCTATTTCCCACTCAGGAGGGACCCCGGGAAGATCTTCGAGAAACACGTCAGGGAATTTGCAGATAACTAGAACTGACAGGATAGTTGGGGTCTCAGAGATGGAATCTTTGACCCTAACAAAATGATAAATACATCCTTTGGAAATAATATTTCTGGCCTTAAGGTAGGAAATAAACCAACCCTTTGGCGTTGAACTACTTCCCGTCCACTCTAAAGCAAGTTCATTAGGGAACTGAAACCTGACGACCATAGTTCTGCAGTCAACTGAGGCATAACTGGAGTGCAACCAATCCATGCGAAGAATGAGGTCAAAGCCAACCATGTCTAACTCTGCAAGATCTTCTGGAATGACCTTATTCAAAATTGATACTGGGAAATTTCTATACACTCGACTGGGTCTAACTGACTTGCCAACTGGGGTGGAGACTGAGAATGGTTTTGAGAGGATCTCTGGACTGATATCGAACTAGACAACTACATAGGGAGTCACAAATGAAAGTGTGACTCCGGGATCTAGTAGGGCATATACGTCTAGATGAAAAAGGCATAACATACTCGTGACCACGTCAGGTAAGCTCTCCTGATCCTGACGAGAGGATGAGGCATAAAATCGATTTTGGCGCTGGCCGCCATTCGTACCTGAAGTGTTGGTCTCCTGAGCTGCATCGGCATGTTGGAGCTGCTGAAATGGTGGATTGTGATCTCCCCGCCCTACTGTCGGCAATTTCTAAGCTGATGACCAAGCTATCCACACCCAAAACATCCCTCTCGGCCCTGAAGACATTCTCCTAGATGTTTCTTTCCACACATAGGGCAAATTAGGTAGCTGTAGTGGTTGTTGGCACTATGACTCTGGGGTTGTGATCTAGATGCTCCACCCCTCCGATCCTTGCGGGATCAGAAAGTAGGGGCACTGGATGAAATGGGTGCTGGAGCCCTATGCTGCTGCTGCTGCTGCTGTGGGCGGCTGCTACCACCAGATATCTAGTGTCCATAATCTGATTGGCCAATCCTTGCTCGTTTGTTCTCCCCCTCAAAGTATTTTAGTTTTTTTGCCTCAATCTACTGGGCATAAACCATGAGGCTGGAGAGATCGATATCCTTAATAAGCATTGCAGTCCTGCACTCCTTAAGGACCAGGTTCGATACTCTATTAACAAACTTCAGCATGCGAGCCCTTCGCTCGGCTACTATCTCTGGAGCATATTTAGACAGCCTTGTAAACTCCAGTGCGTACTTCTCCACCGTCCGATTTCCCTGTTTCAGATTCATGAATTCAACTACCTTTAGCATCCCTGAGCTCCTGGGGAAAGAATCTTTCTAGGAAGGATGTAGTGAACTCCTCCCATTCCACCAGTTCCACTCCCGCTAGTCTCCCCTCCTTCCACTGTTCGTACCAGATCTGGGCTATCCCTTTCAGTTGGTTGGCAGCCAGGTCGTCACTTTCATAGGAGCTACCACCCATAATTAAAGTGATCTTTCTAATCTCATCCACGAACTCCTGTGGGTCCTCTCCCACCTTCGATCCATGGAAAGCCAGAGGGTTCATCCAAGTGAAGTCTCGAACTCGAGCAGCTACTACAAACCCATTAGGATTGACCAGAACGACCTGCTGGTTCACCTGATTTGTGACTGTCTACGCGAGAAGCTGGATAGTCGCTCTGAACTCAGCGGAGGACACTTGGTCGTCCTAAGGGGCTGCTGGAGCTGGTAGGGCAGGTCGGTGAGCGTTGCTGGCCCTTCTTCCATTACCACATCGTGGAGGCATGATTTCACTGAAACGAAATAGAGCACGAGTTAGGAGGGCATTTTTGGAATTAAACTTTTGTAACACCCCACAAGTTCTAGGACGTCCAATTAAATTAGAATTTGAAATAAATATATATTTTATGCCTCATTATTTATGAAAATTATTTCCAACTATTATATACTATTGTATGTGTTAAATTTTGCAATATTATTATGTTTCATTAATATTTTAGCGAAATATTTTTCGAACATACGCGATATCCGTGTGTATACGTAATATAGATCCTACCTGAAGATAAAGACATAAATGCTAGGTGTTGATGATTCATCCACGTGGGAGCTTGGCAAAGAGTACTAGGTGATTATAGAAAGCAACATTAGTGACATCTTTGGATAAGGCTCCATTATACTTCATACTAATTTAATGACTAAGGTGTCGCCCCATGATTCATAAAGTAAATATATATATATACAAGTCTTGTTCATTTCATTTAGTTGAAATATAAGAAAACCCACGACTTAAGCAAAGAAAGCACATAAGGTTCATGAAATTTCCATAAAATTACGCTAATAAATGCCGTCCAAACGCAAATAACTTTAGCTAAAAAGTCCTAAGCCTACGGGAAGCATTTCTACAAAGTTATTTCTCGAAAATTTACTCGGCGTACCAGAACCCCGCTGAGTAAAAGTTGTCAGAATTGCTCCAAATTGAATCCTAAACGGCCACAGGCATTAGCTAAGTATTTCTCCCTTCTGAACTCTCGAGAAATTGTGGATTCTCGTCGAGTTATTCAGAGTTGAATTATAGTTAATATTATTATCGAAAGTTATCGTTATTTTCCAAACTTAGAATTGAAATTAGCGTCATTTCCTCAGTATAAAGGCTGCAGTTGGATAGAACCTCCAGTTATAAGTTGAAATTCACCAGTTAAATGAAAGTCGCACTTGAGGTATGTTAAGGCTATTCTTTCGGCAAGTTATCTTCTCCATAAAGTTAGTACGACTTGTTTATCTATAGTACTTCAGATTAACCCTATTATGGTCAGCTATTACGAATAAGAATTGAGACGATAGTGATGACATAGTAACCCTCGTCAGAGTTAACCCTAGCTAGATTGGTTTTTCCTTACAATGTTTGGGTTGTTAGATGTTATTGCCTATAGGGCCATGCTTGTAGGGGCAGTATGATGTTCGAAAGGACCAAATTGAGGCCGTGAGGGCCATATTGAATTCCATCAGATAGAGGCCATGAGGGCCACATTGAATTCCATCAGATAGAGGCCATGAGGGCCATATTGGATTCCATCAGATAGAGGTTGTGAGGGCCATATTGAATTCCATTAGATAGAGGCCGTGAGGGCCATATCGAGTTCTATCAGATTGTGGCCGTGAGGGTCGTATTGATTTCCATCCAATTGAGGCCATGAGGGTCGTATTGAGTTACACTAGATAGAGGTCGTGAGGGTCGTATCTAGTTACAACAGTTACATTATAACCCACAATCGAGCCAAGGCTCGGGGTCTAGTTACATAGCCCGGACAGATTAGACACAGACACAGCTACAGGATCCTATCAGGTTCACACACAACTTTAGAGAATAAGTAAATCCTGAGTTACACTATGCTTATGAACCTTTAATAGCCAGATAGCAGGAGTGTTCATTGTTTGTACTTGTCGGGGCTTATGGGGGCCCAGGTAGGTTATTCTATTTTATTTTTACCTTCCAGGCTTATGGGGACCCGGTTAGGTTCTTGTTTGTACATATACACTTGTTAGTTAGTTATTTCAAATGGTGAGATCACTCAAGTTAAATTCTTATCCTCCTTCATGATCACTTCAGCTTTGTCAATTTTCATTCAGTTATTACTTTACTGCCTTACATATTCGGTACATATTGTACTGACACCTATACTTGGGGTGCTGCATTACTTTCCTGCAGGTGCGGATAGATGCAGATCAGGACCTTCCTAGTCATCATCCAGAATTAGCAGTCCAGTCAGCTCCTTCACTACGGAGTTGATATTTAGAGAGGGTTTGTTCTTTTGTTGTACAATTTATGGGTAGGTCGGGGCCCTATCTCGATCATTATTTCACTCTTAGAGGCTTGCAAGATACAGATTTCCAGTTATTAGCTTTTGTTGTTGGTCGTGTGGGGCCTTGTTTAGCTGTCAGTTAGCAGCCTTGTCGGCTATAGCGTAGTTTAGTTGCCTGATTTCATATCAGTTACAACTAGACAACATGGTGGTCTTGTCGGCCCGCATAGGATTCCCGTTATTGTGTTTTTGTTGGGTTAGCTGTCTTCTTTTATAGGTAGCGTTGTCAGCCAGAGGCTGTATTTACAGTCGAGATGTAGCTCGTTGATTTCTTGAATTATGTTACAGGCATGCACCAGTAGTGCACCAGGCCAGTCAAGTTAGTCCATATCCCAGTGTGGCACTAGGTGCCAGTCATGCCTCCCAAGGTGGGACGTGACAAACTTGGTATCAGAGCAGGTTGTATCCCAGGGAGTCTACAAGTTGTATCAAGTAGAGTCTTTTATATGGATGTGTTGTGCACCACATTCTATAGACAAGAGGCTACAAGGCTTAATAGTGTGGTTACCTTTCTTTCTCGTCCAGTCGTGCTATAGAGCTGTGTTGTATAGGGTAACTCCCTAAGCTTATATTATTCTATTTTATTTACAGAGACATGTCTGACATACAACGGACCGCGACTGGTCGAGAGTTGGGTATGGCAGTAAGAGAGGGCACTAGTAGGGGGCCGCAGGCAGAGTCAGCCCTATTTGAGGGCGACAGGGAGACATCACCTCGATCTCCCCAGCACTCGCCGCAGCACCAGGAGCCCTCTAGGGCAGTAGATACACCAGTACCACACAATCCATTCCTATTCCATCAGATCAGGAGCTTAGGGGTGCATTTTACATGTTGGTTCAGATGATGGCTGCCCAGTGTCAGCTTCATCCAGTAGTACCAGCTGTTGTTGAGCCCACTGACGACCAGTAGTCCGAGAGTCCATGAGTTTCTTGCTTTGAGTCCCCCGCAGTTTACAGGGATAGACTGTAGAGAGGACCCCCAGAACATCATAGATCAGCTGCAAAGAATATTCAGGGTCATGCATGCCTCGTCCAAAAAATCAGTTGAGTTAGCAGTATTCCGATTGCGAGAGGTAGCAGTTTTGTGGTATAAGAGTTGGGAAAGATCCCCAGGCAGAGATGCAGCTCCACCTACGTGGCCTAGTTTCTTTGAGGCTTTCATAGACCACTATTTTCCCCGAGAGGTCCGGCAGGCTAGAGTAGAGCAATTTTTACATTTGGAGCAGGGCAGAATAAGTGTCAGAGAATATGCATTGAGATTTGACTCCTTATCTAGATATGTGCCCTCATTTGTTGATAATATGCCAGCCAGGGTGCACCGGTTTATTATGGGACTTGCGCCAGAATATGTGGAGTCTTACATTATGGCCAAATTATGAGATGATATGGATATCTCACGAATCTAGGCCTTTGCTCAGAATATAGAGGAGCTCACACAACATTAGTACACCATGGAAAGGGCAGGTCAGGAGCAGCATCGGAGGGCTATACCCCCAGATTTTCAGGCAGACTTTTAGGGTGGGCCCAGGACTCATTTATCAGGTAGGCCACCTAGGCCCCCGTCTCAGCAATAGCAGGGTAGCAGATCAGACTGTCGTGGATAGTCGAGTCCCGGCGAAAATTCATGAGCATTAGGCTCGCAGCAGCAAAGGGGACCAGATCAAATGGGGCCAGCGGTACCACGTTGTAGTACTTTTCATAGGCTGCATTTGGGGAGGTGCAGGTATGGTTCCACCTCCTGTTATTCTTATGGACAGAAGGGACACATAATGAGAGATTGTCCGACTAGACGCCAGGGTGGTCATGACTAGTAGAGTAGGTCCTCAACAGGTTCATATGCTCCAGCACCTCTGGCAGCGCACAGGCCCTTAGCTCCAGTTAGCAGAGGCCAAGGTAGATCAGGAGCATCCAATTTAGGTAGCGTAAGGATTGCACATATTGCACTACCGAGGTGACAGGAGTCAGACTCGTCACTAGATGTTGTGACAAGTATATTAGATGTTTGTTCTCACTCAGTTTATGATTTGATAGATCTAGGATCCACTTTGTCGTATGTTACTCCGTTAGTGGCCCGAAAGTTTGATATAGTGCCAGAATTATTTCAGCGACCCTTTTTGGTGTCTAGGCTCATCGGTGACTTTGTTATTTCTAAATGAATTTACCGAGGTTGTACAGTAGAGATTGTTGGTCGTCGGACCTTAGTAGATCTAGTAGAACTAGAAATGATTAATTTTGATGTAATTATGGGTATGGAGTGGCTGGCACCATGTTACGCCACTGTAGAGTTTTGGACCAGAATTATCCGATTTCATTTCCCCGGAGAGGTAGTGCGAGAGTGGAGAGGTAATACATCTACGCTAAAAGGTAAGTTCATATCCTATATTCGGGTGAAAAACTGGATAGAAAACGGTTGTATCTACCATATTGTTAGGGTTTGGGATGTGCAAGAAGAATCCCCAACTCTCCAGTCCATTCCAGTGGTTAATGAGTTCCCAGATGTGTTCCCAGACGAATTTCCTAGTATTTCACCCAAAGCAGGAGATAGATTTCTCTATAGACTTGTTACTAGATGCTCAACCTATATCCATCCCCCCGTATCAAATGGCCCCTACTGAATTGAAAGAATTGAAAGAACAGTTGAAAGATTTATTAGATAGTTCCCTACGCATGTGCATAGATTATAGGTAGTTGAATAAAGTCACTATTAAGAATAAATACCCTCTTCCCAGAATAGATGATTTGTTTGATCATCTGCAAGGGGCGAAAATTTTTCTAAAATTGACCTGAGATCTGGGTACCACATGGTTCGAGTTCGGGAAAAGGATATCCCGAAGACGGCAGGACCAGGTATGGTCATTTTGAGTTCCTAGTTATGTCCTTCGGGTAGACAAATGCACTAGCAGTGTTCATGGACTTAATGAACATTATCTTCAGGCCATATTTAGATCTGTTTGTGATAGTGTTCATCGATGATATTCTAGTATACTCCCGCTCAGAAGCAGAACATAGAGGTCATTTGCGAATAGTACTTCAGATCCTCATATGCAAAGTTTTCTAAATGTGAGTTATGGTTAAATTCTGTAGCATTCTTGGGCCACATTGTATTAGAGACTGGTATTCAGGTTGATTCACAGAAAACTGAGGCAGTAAAGACATCTCCTAGACCTACAACTCCAACAGAGGTTCACAATTTCTTAGGTGTAGCCGGTTATTATATAAGGTTTATGGAAGGATTTTCTACCCTCTTAGCACCTTTGACTAAATTGACTCAGAAAGCAGCCAAATTTCAGTGGACCGAGGCCTGTGAGCAGAGCTTCTAGGAATTGAAAAATAGATTGACATCGACACCAGTGTTAGCTTTTCCGGAAGGTTCAGAGGATTATGTTGTATATTGCAATGCTTCAGGTGTTGGGTTAGGGTGCGTTCTGATGCAACACAGAAAGGTAATTGTGTATGCTTCAAGGCAATTAAGAAAACATGAAAAGAATTATCCCATCCACGATCTGGAGTTAGCTGTGATGATTCATGCCTTAAATATATAGAGGCATTACTTGTATGGGGTGCATGTAGATATGTTTAGTGATCATAAAAGCCTCCAGTACATTTTCACCCAGAAAGAGCTAAATTTGCGACAGCGCCGATGGCTAGAATTGTTGAAAGACTATGATGTGAACATTTTGTATCACCCAAGGAAGTCCAATATCGTAGTTGACGCCCTTAGCGTTCATGGGCAGTTTTGCACATCTGAGACCATAGAAATAGGAGATGGCCCGAGAATTGCACCAACTAGCCAGTTTAGCAGTTCGGGTGGTAGATTCAGAAGCTAATGGGGCTATAATCCAGAATACAGTAGTATAATCCCTGGTGGTAGAGATAAAAGAGCGGTAGTATGAAGACTCTCATTTAGCACAACTCAGAGATAAGGTTCAGCAAGGTGAATTATCAGCTTTCGAGGTAACCAGAGACAGGGTTTTGAGGTACAGAGGTCGCCTCTGCGTTCCAGATGTAGCAGGGTTCAGCAAGAATATTATAGCAGAGGTACACTACTCTCGCTACTCTCTTCATCCAGGTTTAACGAAGATGTACCACAACATAAAAGAGATTTACTGGTGGCCTGGAATGAAGAAAGATGTAGCTGAATTTGTAACGCAGTGCCCTAATTGCCAACAGGTAAAAGCTGAACATCAAAAATCGGGCAGCCTAACTTAGGAGATGGCTATACCTATATGGAAATGGGAGGCAGTCAATGTGGACTTTGTGAAAGGACTACTCCATACCAGATGCAAATTCAATTCTATTTGGGTGATTGTCATAGGTTGACGAAGTTAGCTCACTTCTTGCTAGTTCGGACTACGTTCTCAGCTGAAGATTACATCGAGTTATATATTAAAGAAATAGTTTGATTGCACGGTGTCCCAGCATCTATCATCTCTAACAGAGGAGAAAAGTTTACAGTTAGATTTTGGCAATCATTTTAGAAAGTCTTAGGGACACAAATTAATTTGAGTATAGCCTTCCACCCCCAGACAGACGGCCAGGTAGGACACACCATTCAGACGCTCGAGGATATGTTACGGGCATGTGTGCTAGATTTTGTAGGAAGCTGGGATGAGAATTTACCCCTCATTGAATTTGTATATAATAACAGTTATCATTTTGCAATTCAGATGGCACCTTATGAGGCATTATATGGGCATCCCCCATCAGATGGTTTGAGGTAGGAGAGGCAGGGTTAGTCGGACCGGATATAATTCACCAATTAGAATCGAAAGTAAAACTTATCAAAGAATGGTTACTGAACGCCTAGAGTCATCAAAAGTCCTACTCTGATGTGCAGCGTAGAGACTTGAAATTTAATATTAACGATTGGTATTCCTTAAAGTGTCGTCGATGAAGGGAGTGATGAAATTTGGCAAGAAGGGAAAGCTTAGCCTGAGGTTTATTGGGCCGTATCAGATCCTTCAAAATATAGGCCGAGTGGCACATAAGCTAGAGTTTCCTCCAGAGTTAGAATCTGTCCACACAGTTTTTCACGTGTCCATGTTGCGAAAGTGTATAGGGGACCCGTCTCAAGTTGTGTCAGTTGAGGATATTCAAGTTACCAAAGAGTTAGCTTATGAAGAGGTGCCAGTTGCAATACTAGAAAGATAGGTTCGTAGAGTGAGGACTAAAGATGTAGCCTCCATTAAAGTACTATTGAGGAACAGAAATAAGAATAGATGACCTGGGAAGCCGAGGACGACATGAGATGTAGATATCCTCATTCCAGGATTGACCTAGAATATGTAGTTGAGGTGAGACCGTTGTTCAGATGTTATTTTATTACTTATGTTGCTAGTACAGTTCAGTTATCTACTTCTATATTGAGGGATAGTTGGTTGTAACATCCTATGAGACGCCTATGTTGGACTTTTCTGCGTTTCAGATTTCTGGATAGTCCATATTACAGAGGAAACTCTGCCGAAATTTCTGACAAAGCCTAAGGACCAGAGTCTCCTAAGATTAAATTGCATTTGAGGATGAATGTTCCTAAGGGGGGGATAATGTAACACCCCGCAAGTTCTAGGACGTCTGATTAAATTAGAATTTGAAAAAAATATATATTTTATGCCTCATTATTTATGAAAATTATTTCCAACTATTATATAGTATTGTATGTGTTAAATTTTGCAATATTATTATGTTTTATTAATATTTTAGAAAAATATATTTCGAACATACGCGATATCCTTGTGTATATGTAATATAGATCCTACCTGGAGATAAAGAAATAAATGCTAGGTGTTAATGATTCATCCATGTGGAGCTTGGCAAAGAGTAATAGGTGATTATAGAAAGCAACATTAGTGACATCTTTGGATAAGACTCCATTATACTTCATACTAATTTAATGACTAAGGTGTCGACCCCATGATTCATAAAGGAAATATATATATATATATATACACACAAGTCTTGTTCATTTCATTCAGTTGAAATATAAGAAAACCCACAACTTAAGCAGAGAAAGCACACAAGGTTCATGAAATTTCCGTCAAATTACTCTACTAAACGTCGTTCAAACGCAAATTAACTTCAGGTAACAAGTCCTAAGCCTATGGAAAGCATTTCTACAAAGTTATTTCTCAAAAATTTGCTTGGCGTACCGGGACCCCACCGAGTAAAAGTTGTCAGAATTGTTCCAAATTGAATTCTAAACGGCCACAGGCATTAGGTAAGCATTTCTCCCTTATGAACTCTCGAGAAATTATGGGTTCTCATCGAGTTATTCAAAGTTGAACTAAAGTTAATATTATTATCAAAAGTTGTCGTTATTTTCCAAACTTAGAATAGAAATTATCCCTATTTCCTTAGTATAAGGGGTGCAGTTGGATAGAACCACCGGTTACAAGNATTTCCTTAGTATAAGGGGTGCAGTTGGATAGAACCACCGGTTACAAGTTGAAACTCACCAGTTAAATGAAAGTCGGCACTCGAGGTATGTTAAGGCTATTCTTTCGGCAAGTTATGTTCGTCGTAAAGTTAGTACGACTTGTTTATCTATAATACTTCAGAGTAACCCTATTGTGGTCATCTATTATGAATAAGAATTGAGATGACATTGATGACATAGTAACCCTTGTCAAAGTTAACCCTAACTAGATTGGTTTTTTCTTACGAAGTTTGGGTTGTTAGATGTTATTGCCTATAAGGCCATGCTTGTAGGGGTAGTATGATGTCTGAAAGGACCAGATTGAGGCCGTGAGGGCCATATTAAATTCTATCAGATAGAGGCTGTGAGGGCTATATTAAATTCCATCAAATAGAGGTCGTGAGGGCCATATTGAATTCCATTGGATAGAGGCCGTGAGGGCCATATTGAGGCTGTGAGAGTCGTATTGAGTTCCATCCGATTGAGGCCATGAGGGCCGTATTGAGTTACACCAGGTAGAGGCCGTGAGGGACATATCTAGTTATAGAAGTTACATTATGACCCACAGTCGAGCCAAGGCTCGGGGTCCAGTTATATAGCCCAGACAGCTTATGTCACGCCCCGCCTTGGGGGGTATGACTGGAACCTGGTGCCCTAGTAGGACCTGGACTGCTAACTGGCGAGCCTAAGCACATCTGGTGCCTGGCTAGCTCTAACTCGGATTTTTGGAAACAACGGGCTATATAACGGCTGTAAACACAGCCTCCGGCCGACTGGGCCTATAGCCACTTGTGTATGTAATAACAGCTAACCAGAGACGTACTCATAACAAGGAACCTATGCGGGCCGACAAGGCCACCATGCTGTCTAGTCATTTGAAACTCAACATAGAGAATACTGAATAACTACGTGACCGGCAA
>JACEIK010001302.1:120389-136000 GCA_018107945.1 Datura stramonium
GTTATATAGCCCTTTGTTTCCAGGAACCTGAGATAGAGCTAGCCAGGCACCAGATGTGCCTAGGCCCACTAGTTAGTAGTCCAGGTCCTTCTAGGGCACCGGGTGCCAGTCATACCCCCCAGGGCAGGGCGTGAAAGGGTGGAGGTCGACATCACTCCTACAACCATTAATTATTTATTTTGGGAGGATGAGCTTGACACCAACTCGGAATATATGGCCAGAATTGCTGACAATGAGAACCAATTCTCATGGATAACTCCTATCATTGCTGCAGACACACCCATTTGGGCAACTATGGGTGGCGAAATTTCTCGCCATGATCTCAAATATGAGGCCTAGTTGTGGCTAGACTTCATCTGTGGCCGGATCATGCCTTTAAAGAATGAGCAATGGGTTAGCTTTGAAGAATCTATTCTTATCGCCTGCATCATGAGAGGGTCCATGTAAACTTTTGGGAAATCATGGTTTTACAAATGAAGAGGAAAGCTATCATGACCTGAACATAGGTCTGGATCGAGACACGGGATAAATAACCTAGAGAGGCTCTAAGTCGACCCATGGCATGAACATTATATCTAACGTCAACATACTAAAATAGAAGTCTAACATATATAATAAAGCGGAAGTCTGGAAATATCATATAATCTGAATACATAACACAAAGCTGAAACTAAATACATGCTATATCTGGAAAGCCTCTACTACTGGCGAGTTGATGGGAAAAGACACCAACTAACTCACTATAGTCTGAAAGTGAAAGTACTCAATACAACTGATAAAGGGCCCTCGGAAGATGAGGACTCACCAACAGAGATTGGAAGATGCTAAAACTGAGAGTCTGGCTACTAACGGGGCTGAGCTTGGATATCCTGAGCCTGTATCATGAGACAATACAGCATAGAGCATGCGGTCAGTACATGGAATGTACCGAGTATATAAGGTAAGTAAAACTGTTCAGTAAGTAAAATCATAAACCATGCATGTCAGAAAAACATAATCAAGATAATATTCTGAGAGTAGGATTGCATGATATTTTCTAAAATCATGATTTGAACACGACTTAATATCATAACTGAATATAATGACCCATAGCTTAAAATTGATAATCATAGTAAAACTAAAAATTGGGTAAAACCTGCTGAAAACATAATATCATTAGTGATGAACATGCATAAGTGAAATCATGAGGAATAACGGGAGACTCATCATATAACCGACATTACCACGATAGAGCTTACGTGGTCCTGACTATTACACTCAAGCGGGAAGAGCTGTCCAAATCCTTGTTAGGGTTATGGACGCTACAATGATATTGATATCAAGGTGAAGTCCCCTTGGGGGCGGGGAAGCTCACAAGGGAGAACCAAATAATCTTAACATGCCTATCTTGGCACGTAGTTTTGAGGCATAGGGTTGACTAACCCTTAGCCTACTCAGTGCTAGACATTACTCCCAAAAACATTCATATGTTCTCCATCATTTTTCAACATAGATGAACCATAATCTAGTGATGAAGCTAACTCATAACATACATGCATAGACATGAAATCATAACATGAGGAGCCTTGGGCTCAAACCACACCACAAGCTGAAAGTACTAGGAGTCTAGACTCCAAAATCCATGTGGTAAGCTAATACATAGAGTTTAGATAAATCATGAAACATACTTGATCATATAGGCTTGCCCAATATTTAAACATGCTTTACGTAGGATTAATTCATTCAAAAACATAGATATAGACATGGGTACTTTGAAATCATACTTTGTTCATATATATCTTATCATGCTAGAACACATACATCATAATCTCATCTATTAATGAACTCTTGTGGTTGGGCGTCATAATTTGTAAAACTTGCAAAAATAATTTGTAATTGAAAACATTATAAAATATGCCCATTAATCCTAATTCAACATTTGAAATTGCTTAGATCATACCCATGATTGATACTTAGAAAACTCACATGTTGGGTTATAACCCCATAGATTCATCAACTAGGATTTCATCAATTGAAGAGGGATTAGGCATGGGTGTAGATAAATACACCCACCCTACATACCTGGAGAAATCTAACTATACAACCCTCTTGAATTTCCAATGGAAATTTTGGAAAGAACTTTATGAATCTAGGCTTGAGCACTCTTAAGAGATTCAAGACTTTCATGCATGGAAGTGAATAGGCTTAGAATGAACTTTTCCCTCTTAAAACACACTATTCTGAGCTTAAAATGACGTAGTATAGGCCTTAGGAGCTTAAGAATTATGAAAAATCCCTTAATAAATTTGCGGGAAAATACTCACCGCCAGTCCCAATGAGGGACTGGATGACTCGTGCCCATCACCACGACTCGTGGTCTACTTCTCGTTGTCTGCACTGGAAATTTTTCAACACTGGTCACCATGGGACACTATGATTCATGGTGTGCCCGACGACTCTTGGTGACTGGTCATTAGATGCATTGTCCAACCTCTTCATCCTCCAGTCAAACCCTGACCATAGACCACCTGAGGACTCGTGGTGGTGACCATGACTCGTGGTCTCACTCGTGGTTAGCCCCAAATCCCAAAACTCAACCAAGTCCAACCTCCTCTCCGCGAGTCACTTAATGACTCATGGTGCACCTCACGGGTCACTAGATGACTTGTCCAGTAACCTAGTGCAGAAAAATTTTATTTTCTCCATTTCAACCCTCGGGTCTGATCATAGGGCTTTCAAAGTATTACAAAAGCAAGGCAAACCAGCACCTCTATGCCATATGTTGTGCTCATTTCTCAACTTTGCTTGCATGTCCAAGTGCCATTATTCCTAGATGAGACCCCTAGTCCTGCTCTAGGTGTAGTCACAATAGATCGCAAAAGGGATGTCGACACACCCAAGGTGAAGCGAAAGCGGATGCATGCCTTTGATTGTCCCAAAGGTTCTTTTTCTCCTAGTTTTGTGCAGTCTCCACGAGCCCCTGATTTGAACATACCTCACCCAGAAGCATCAGGCCAAACCTCCAGTGACATACCTCTTAGGGAAGCATCACCCCCTCCTACATACTCCAAACCAAGCGGTCTCCACAAGCTTGTGGAAATGAACAACTCTCACAAGAGCCAGCTTCAAAAGTTGGGTAAGAGCCTCCCTACCCTCATCACCCAAACGGTGAAAGGGGAAATGAAGTCTGATGTGCTTTGAGTTTACAGCATTTTCGACGCTCAAAACTAAGAAAATAGCATGAACTTAGGTGTGTTTATATGGATATAAGGCACTTTTTCTTTGATTTACGGAAAAATAAGTGTTGTAGCAAGAATGTGCAAAAGAAACCTGAAAGTGCAGAGAATGAGCTAAAGTGTAAGTCTTAGTCGAGCAATACATTGATGGTACCATGAAAAGTTTCAGATGGCTGAACTGGGAAGAATGCAACCTGCGACTCTTAGTACGAGCCGTACCACAATGGTACAAGCCATAATTTGAGTCGTGGAAATATTTAGAAGGAATTGCACAAAGGCAGATTCCTGATACAGATGGATTTATGAATCATGGAAACCATGCACGAATCGTACCTGGAGCATCGGTGATCTTTAGAGGATTTTTAGTGCAAAGCATAACTTTAGACAGTACGAGTCATGGATAGGAGGTATGAGTTGTACCACGACACTCATGAATAATTTTAGAAGATGTTAGAGTTCTCAAAACCAGACCACGAAAGTAAAGCATGACTCGTAGGAAGCACTTACGAGTCGTACCATGGCCTAAAACTTAGCCAAATTTTTAGCAATCCAAGTACTTACAAACAACAGGTACGACTCGTATAATCCTACTATGGGTTGTATAATCAGTCGTGGCTCAGGCGGTGCCAGTTATGGAAAATCACCCTGTTATCTTAGGAAAAGGATTCTTATATCTGTATAAACACCTTTTATGTTTTATTTTCATTAGGGAACATGAGAGAGAAGTTAGGGAACCATGAAGTAAATAAGGATTTGAGAGAAAAACATAGAATTGAGTTTATTAACGTGTGATCAACCTTTTCTTGGATTCTTATTTGATCTTTATCAATTGTTCTTGAGATTTTTCTTACTTACTAAAAGAAGCTTTTCTATCAACTACCATTGTAAGTATTAAATTATGTGTTTAATTGTGAATGCATATCACAACCTTGCAACTATGAGAGGCTAAAACGACCATAGCTAGGGTTGTGGAACCATGGTGGATTAACGAGCTAGGGATACACAAAAGTGATTCAAATCCAATGCAAAATGCTTGTATTGTATTATCTTCATCTTTAACATTTCTTAATGGTGTACAATGTTAGGACTTGCCCAAATTCTTTACTTGCTTGAGCCTAGAGAGGTAGAGATAAGAAAAAGAGAATTACAACAAAGTCTTGATCTTGATGATCATTGTATTAACTTGAGCTATGGTCGCAAGATAGTTAAATTTGGAACATATTGATAATGGATAATTTCAAATCATTTCATGAGACCTGACACTGTTATTGAGTATAGTCATCCTATAGGGGCGAACCAGTCTAAAAGATGAACCCTAGTTATTAGTTCTAAGAGTAAGCATTGGTATTGATCACGTATGTATATCCCAATAAGCATTGGTATTGATCACGTGTGTATATCCCAATTAGTTATGAACCCATTGGGAACAAAAACCATAGTTATTCTTAAATCTTGATTTAATTCATAATTTCCATCGTTGTTTTAATAATTGTTTTCTTAAAACCCCCCAAATTGGAGTAACTAACCAAGAAGTTCACTTATCAGGATTAGTATATATGTTCCATATTCCCTGTGGTTTCAACCCCAACCTCTTTATTAGGTTCTTTATTGACAACGTCCGCTTCATACTTTAATAGGAGGTGTGAGTTTGAGCGTTATCCAAAAGTGGCGCCGTTGCCGAGGAATACGGATAAGACTAGATTAACTGCTTGTATTTGACTTTTGGTTGTTATTTCCCTATTTATGTTTTCTTTGTTTTCCTTTGTGATTTTGTCAAGAAACATCAAGGGAACGATCCCTTTTACAAACACCTGATGGAATATGAGAAGCTGCCAATGCCTGTGGATGAGATGATGACTATTGACATATTAGCAGCTATCTTGATGAATTATAAGGGAGACGGAGTACCAGAATACACGGAGACGGTTAATTCCTTAAATAGAATGGGTTCATATAACTTCAGCCCAAAAAGTTAGATCTAGATCTAAAGAATCGTTCAACATTGCTGGCTAAGCCATCTGTGGAGGTACCACCAGTCCTTGAACTGAAGGCACTACCTCCCCATCTCAAGTATGAATTTCTGGGTGAAGACAATACATTACCAGTAATAATAGCAATCTTTTGGACGGGCAAGTGGGAGCTTTGGTCAAAATACTAAAAAGGCACAAAAAGGCAATTGGCTGGACCATAGTTGATATCATCCCGATCCCTCTAGGCATATTTACTAACAAGATCCAACTCGAGCCAAACTGCACACCAAGTATAGAACATTAGCGACTCCTGAACCCCCCAATGCAAGAAGTAGTAAAAAAGGAGATCATCAAGTGCCTGGATGTTGGTGTGATCTACCCCATTGCAGATAGCAAGTGGGTGAGTCCGATATAGTGTGTACTAAAGAAAGGTGGGATCACAGTGGTACCCAGGGAGAAGAATGAGTTGATACCGACACGACCAGTCACAGGATGGTGTGTATGCATGGATTATAGGAAACTCAACCACTGGACCCAAAAGGAACACTTTCCAATGCCATTCTTGAATCAGATGCTTGACAAATTGGCAGGTAGAGGCTGGTACTGTTTTCTTGATGGCTACTCCGGATATAATCAGATTACCATCGCTCCAGAAGACTAAGAAAAGCCGAGCTTCACCTGTCCATATGGAACGTTCGCTTTCAGAAGAATGCCATTTGGGTTGTGCAATGCATCGGCCATATTCCAGCGCTGCGTGATGTCTATATCCTTAGATATGGTGGAGGACACCATTGAAGTATTTATGGACAACTTCTCCATTATGGGTAACTCATTTTGAATCTTGCCTCATCCACTCGGGAAAAGTGTTGAAAATATGCGAGGAAACTAATATGGTCTTAAATTGGGAAAAATCTCACCTTATTGTCAAGGAAGAAATAGTGCTAGGTCACAAAATCTCGGGAAAATGGATTGAGGTAGACAAGGAAAAAATTGAGGTTATAGCTGGTTTGCCGCCCCCTATTTCCATAAAAGGAGTCAGAAGCTTTTCGTGGGCATGCAGGATTTTACAGATGATTTATCAAGGACTTTTCAAAAATTACACAGCCATTGTGGAAATTGCTTGAGAAGGAGGTACTGTTTGTGTTTGATGAGGCATGTCTAAGGGATTTTGAGTTCTTGAAAGAGAAACTCACCACTGCTCCTATCATCATAGCTCCTAATTGGTCTCCTTTATTTGAGGTAATGTGCAATGCTAGCAGGGTTGCTCTTGGTGTTGTTTTGGGCCAACGAAGAGCAAAGATATTTCATCCTATCTACTACGCTAGTAAAACACTCAACACAACCCAAAACAATTGCAAGGTCATAGAACAGGAGCTATTAGCGGTGGTTTTGCATTAAAAAAATTTCGCTCATACTTTCTTGGAACCAAGGTGATCATCCATATAGACCATGCTTCTTTGAGGTACCTAATGTCCAAAAAGGATGCTAAACCTAGATTGA
The DNA here is from genome assembly GCA_018107945.1 of Datura stramonium. Lineage (NCBI taxonomy): Eukaryota > Viridiplantae > Streptophyta > Magnoliopsida > Solanales > Solanaceae > Datura > Datura stramonium. The sequence continues at coordinate 127,075 of JACEIK010001302.1, forward strand.
TTCGGTGGGTGTTGTTGCTTTCAGAATTCGAGTTTGAGGTTATACATCAAAAGGAATGAAAAATCAAGTAGCTGATCATCTATCCAGGATAGAGTCTGAAGCTAGGGCAAGAGAGGAGATTTATAATGATGATTCTTTCCCAGAAGAACAGGTGCTAGCTACATCTCAGGATTTGATTCCCTAGTTTGCCGACTTTGCAAATTACTTGGTTAGCAATATGATACCGGCAGACCTGACTCCTCAGCAGAAGAAAAATTTCTTATTTGATGCCTAGAGATATTCCTAGGATGAACTATACTTATTTTCCATTTGTAGATGGGATCATTTATAGGTGTGTTACTGAAGTAGATATGTTGAGTATTCTAGAGGCCTGTCATTCATCTCCAGTTGGAGGTCATAATAGTGGTATTAGAACTACACATAAAATCCTACAATGTGGATATTAATTGCCCTCTATTCACAAAGATGCATATGATTATGCCAAGTCCTATGATCAGTGCCAAAGGCAGGGCGGTATTACCCGCAAACATGAGTTGCCATTGACCCCTATTCTGGAAGTTGAGTTGTTTTATGTATGCGGTATAGATTTCATGGGTCCATTTGTTAGCTCATATGGGATGAAATTATCTTGGTGGAACTGGACTATATCTCCAAATGGGTGGAGGCTATTGCTCTACCGAACAATAAAGGCAAAAGTGTGACAACATTTCTACGGAAGCACATTTTCGCCAGGTTTCGCACTCCCAGAGCTATTATCAGTGATGGTGGATCTCACTTTTGTAATCGCCTCTTTAGAAACTTGTTGGAAAAATATGGTGTCAAGCACAAGGTGGAGACACCTTATCATCCTCAGTCAGGTGGACAAGTGGAAGTTCAAACAGGGAGATAAAGACCATTCTTGCCAAAATATTGAATACTAGCCGGACAGATTGGTCTAGGAAGCTCGATGATGCTCTGTGGGGCTTACCGAATAGCTAATAAGACCCCCATTGGTTCATCTCCATACCAACTGGTTTATGGTATCATGTCATTTACTGATCGAATTAGAGCATAAGGTGCTATGGGCTCTGAAAAAGCTTAATATGAACTAGAATGAAGCCGCCAAGTTGAGACTTAACCAGCTCAATGAGTTGGATGAGTTCTGACTAAGAGCTTATGAGAGTGCGGCCATTTATAATGAGAGAATGAAGATTTACCATGACAAAAAGATTTTAAAAAGGAAGTTTAGAACAAGCGATTTGGTCCTACTGTTCAACTCAAGGCTCCGGTTACACACTGGAAAGTTGAAATCTAGATGGGACCCTACAAAGTGGTACATGGGTCCCCATAATGTGCAGTGGAACTTGAGAATAAAGAAGGAAAAAGTTCAAAGTTAATGGGCAAAGAATAAAGTCATATCTAGGAGACGTGGAGGAATTAAGAGGAATAAAGGTAGTATACCTTGATGATGTCTGAAGAGTCGCAAGAGTTACGTTGTGCCGCGACGTTAAATTAGGCACTACATGGGAGGCAACACATGAATGGTGAAGTCTGAGTAGTCACTGGTATGTTCCCTTCCCTTTGTTCTTGTATTTCATACTTTGAGGACGAAGCACAATTTTCAAATGGGGAGGGGGTGTACTTGTATTTTTGAGTTTTTGGATTCATCCGAGGGTTTTTCTTGCTGTGTTTCTTTTCCATCGGTCATGCTATCTATTAGAACTAGCATGTTTAGGATTTTATTTTTTTTTTGTGATTTTTTTTAAAATTAGGAAGTAGCTTACGAATACTTAGCCAATAAAATTGCACTAGTTTTGGATTTTTGAAAAAAGTTAACCCTGTTTAAATTTTTTTGATGCATTAGCTGTGTACTTGTGACTGCATGCATGATTTCTGTGGATCTTTTGATATCATTTAGTGTATTATCTTCAGTAGTCTTGTTAAGCCATGCATAAACCAGACAGGTAGAGTGAATATAAGTCATGTGCCATAAGTGAGTGAGGTTTGATACTTAGTTCAATATTGTGTTGAAGATCTAGAACTTGCCTGGTTGGTCATTTCATAGTTTAAGGATGATTGGTTAGGTTAGGATCATAGGCCGTCTTTTGTTGAGCCCACTTTTAGCTTAAATAACCCTACCAAAACCATATAATTCCCTTGATCCCAATTTTGAGCCTTTGATAAACTATTTTTATTTGATTAACCAATGAACCATAACCATTTTTTATAATAAACCTATTTCGGCCCTGGTCCCTCCTTGGGCACTATGAACCTCAACATAGGCAAAATGCCTAAGTTGAGGGTGGCTAGAGTAAGAGTGCATAAATAGTGGGAAGGAGAAAAAGGGAGAGAAAAGAGAAAAGGTGAAAAATAAGGTGTGGTGTAAAAAAAAAAGGAGAAGAAAAATTGAAAAAGAAAATTGAAAAAGAAAACAATGCTTGAAAAAGTTTGAAAACACACCACACTCGCACAAGAGCATAAAAAGGGGTGAAAAGGGAGGAAAAAGAAGGAAAAAAAGGTGAAATGGGTGACAGATGGAGCCAATGTATGTAGTGCCAAGGAAGGGTTAGTCACTTAAAAAGATCCCATATTTATCATGTCCAGCCCTAAATCCTACATTACAAGCCGAATAAATTCCTATGGTGATCCTAATCTAACATCTGACAGAGCGAAGTAGAGAAAATAAGGGCAAGCCTATGGTATCTGATATACAGTTTGGAACTTCTTTGTGAGAGTGAGAATCTCGGTTGTTCAGTCCTATGCCATAACTTTTACTATATCTGAGTGGGGACTTCGTTCACTGTGAGGGTACATGGTTTTTGTTTAATTTTACCAATAGTCCACGCGAAAAGCATCGGTGATGACTTGATTGCTGGTTAATAGCTAGATGACATGTCTTGGTCCCTGCTTATCATGTTTTATGGTTGCTTTTAATACATGTGCTGATATAGGTTCACGAAAGAAGGGTCAAAAGTTGTTGGATTTATAGTGCAAATTTTTTTTGGTATTGTCTGTAGTATCCTAGGTTTATTTTCTAGTTGAACATCGTGTTTAGTTTTTTCATTTCCTTGCCTGAGGACATGCAAATGTCTTAAGTTGAGGGTGTTAATATGTTGTGATTTTAAAGTACTTCCAATGCTCAAAACTAATAAAATAGCATGAAATTAGGTGTTTTATATGGATATAAGGCACTTTTTCTTTGATTTTAGGAAAAATAAGTGTTGGAGCAAGAATGTGCATAAGAATCCTGAAAGTGCAGAGAATGAGCAAAAGTGTCAGTCTCAGTACCATCCATATGTTGATGGTACGAGCCATACTAAGAACCGTGACAAGTTTCAGATGGCTAAACTGGGAAGAATGCAACATACAACTCTCAGTACGAGCTGTACAATAATGGTACGAGCCGTAACTAGAGTCATGAAAATATTTAGAAGGAATTGCACAAAGGAAGACTCTTGATATGAATGGATTTACGAATCGTAGCAACCATGTACGAATCGTACCAGGAGCTCTGGTGATCTTCAGAGGATTTTTAGCGCTAAGAAGAACTGTAGACAGTATGAGTCATAGATAGGAGGTACGAGTCGTACCACAACACTCGTGAATAATTTCAGAAGATGTCAGAGTTCTGAGAGCCAGACCACAGAAGAAAAGAACGACTCATAGGAAGCATGTACGAGTCATACCAGTGCCAAACACTTAGCCAAAATTTTAGCAAGATAAGGACTTATGGAGAACAGGTACAATCCGTACAATCCTACTACGGGTCGTATGATCAGTCATGGCTCAGGCGGCACCAGTTATGGAAAATCACCCTGTTAGCTTAGGAAAAGGATTCTTAGGTCTGTATAAATACCTTTTATGTTTTATTTTCATTAGAGAACATGAGAGAGAAGTGAGGGAAGCGTGAAGTCAATAAGGATTCGGTAGAAAGACATAGAATTGAGTTGATTAACGAGTGATCAACCTTTTCTTTGATTCTTACTTGATCTTTATCAATTATTCTTGAGATTTTTCTTACTTATTCAAAGAATATTTTCTCTCAAGTACTATTGTAAGTATTTAATTATGTGTTAAATTATGAATTCATATCTCAACCTTGCAACTATGAGACGCTAAAACCTCCATAGCTAGGGTTGTGGAAACCATGGTGGATTAACAAGCTAGGGATACACAAAAGTGATTCAAAACCAATGCAAAACACTTGTATTGTATTCTCTTCATCTTTAACGTTTCTTAACGGTGTACAACGTTACGACTTGCCCGAATTCTTTACTTGCTTGAGCCTAGAGAGGTAGAGATAAGGAAAAGAAAATTACAATAAATTCTTGATCTTGATGATCGTTGTATTAACTTGAGTTGTGGTTGCAGGAAATTCAAATTTGGAAAATATTGGTAATGGATAATTTGAAACCACTCATGAGATCTAACCCGATGATTGAGTATAGTCATCCAATAGGGACGAACTAGTCATTTGGATGAACTCTAAGTATCAGTTCTACGAGTAAGCATTGCTATTGATCACGTGTGTATACTCGAAGTAGTTATGAATACATGGGGAACACAAACCCTAGTTTTTTTAAAATCTTTATTTAAATCATATTTTCAATAATTGTTTTAATCATTGTTTTCGTAAAACCCCCAAATTAGAGTAACTAACCAACAAGTTCACTTACCGGTATTAGTCTAGATCTTCCATATTCCTTATGGGTTCAACCCCAGCCTCTTAGTTGGGTTCTTTATCGACAACATCCTCTTCATACTTCAGCAGGAGGTGTGAGTTTGAGCATTATCAAAGTCCTTGTACGAGAGTCACCGCATTATGCAAAGGGGTAGATGTTGTGATGTTACGGCTAGGGTGTAAACTCGGGTCATGACAAAGTATTTATGAATCTTGCCTCTGAATTGTGGTTGCTTCTTGAAACTTTTTCACATTTTTTAGGGGGAAATTGCTTCTCTTTTTTTGTGAGTTGGTGAGCAATTTTGGGTTGTCACAGGTTAAGTGGTTAGTGAAGCATAAACTCTTGTGGAGTGGCAGGTCATTCCTTGTGCTCGACTGATAAGAAGTGCATTACTTGAGTACAAGCAATGGTTCAAGTTTGGGGGTTTGATGAGTTGGTAATTTACCAACTCATTAGACTCTTAAGCATGAGCTTTAACTTAGTTTTCAAGTCATTTAGATGAATATTATTCCCTTTTTGGCTTTTTATGTGCAGGTATTTGAGTTGAAAAGAAAGAGCATGAATTGGAGTAAAAAGGATGAATTCAGGTGAAAACCAGTGCTCCACCGAAGGAAACCAGTGAAATGTCGGTCAATTGTAAGCAACCACAAATTTAAGGAAAAAATGCAATCGGTGGCCCAATTGCAAGCAACCACATATTTAAGGGAAAAATGCAACTGGTGGCCCGTGGATACCAATCGGTGACTTGCCGGTTCCATTGCCGATAGATACTGGATCTTGCTGGACCAAATAGGAAAATGATCGGAGAGCCATTGAAGGTGTCACTGAAAGGTCCTGGAATGGCATTGGACCATAGAAGAAAAGGAGTGTCGGCTCACGTATTGCAACTGGCGAACCGTCGATTCCATCGCAAGTGAAAAATGCCTGAGAAGGGGCAATTAATATAGCACTGAAAAAGAGGACATTGGTTGCCCTATTTTTGTATATAGTCTAGAAGATAGTACTTTGTACTTATCTTTGTATCTTTGAACATTCCTTTTGCTTTGAAAAGGGAGAAAAAACCCCATTGGAGAAGAAATTTTAATATTGCTCTCTCCTATATTCATCTTCTTCCTTAGCAAGGTATAACCATTATTGCAGACATATTCTGAGTTTGATTTTGCTTTCTCTTATTAATGAAATCATTGAGTTTATTAATGAATATGCTCTTTAGTTTCTTAATTATGAGTAGCTAAATCATTAGCTAGAGGTGTGTGATGATAGGTGGTTAATTAGATTAGGTACTACTAGATTCATCTTAATATTGCTAAATTAGTGTAAATCTTTTGAATTCTCTTAAAATTATAATTGATTTCCCATAGTTGCAAATATGGGTTTGGTTTTCTTACTTGATTTTTTCTTGAAAAAAAAGAATTAAGTATTGGAGGAGAATTTGATAGTGGTAATCGATGTGATTATCTGGGTGTTGGGCTAAAAATAGCTTAACTACTAACCGAAACTTTATTCGGCTAATTGAATTGAGTCTTGAGGTTCGAAAGAACTCAAGAAAAAGGCGCCCAACAGGTTGGAAAACATCGGGCACCATCTTGTCCAAAGTTATTGACACTTATTCACAATAATTTGATGATTTAGCATATCCTCATCTGATTAACACCCCATTTACATCACACCTCTAGTCTTGACTCATCATTGTCTCTCAATTTTGGTTATTTTGTTATTTTAACTAGCTGAGTTAGAATCCACCATATTACTGACTTTATTTTCCCCCCAAAAGTTTTCTATTTTATTTCCTTTGATTTGGTGCAAATTAATTCAAATTTCCTAAACAACACTTGTGCAAATCATTAATTAGTCTCTGTGGAATTCGACCCAGACATCCATCGAGAATATTTGTTTTGAGAAATGATTGTTTCCGCTCTCTTATCAAGAGGGTGTTGCTTCGACGTTATCAACTCTATCTATCCAGGTTCAACCAATATATACAATGATTTATGGGAAGTCTATTAGTGGAATGGCATGAAGAAGGACATAGCGGAGTTTGTGGCTAAGTGTCCAAATTGCCAACAACCGAAGGTTGAGCATCAGAGACATAGAGGTATGTTTTAGGATATTAATATTCCTACTTAGAAGTGGAAGGATATCAATATAGACTTCATTACAGGCTTTCCTCGTACCCACCGACAGTGTGGCTCTATATGGGTGATTGCGGACAGGTTGACCAAATCAACCCATTTTTACCGGTCAAAACTATCTATTCAGGTGAGGATTATGCTAGACTTTATATTTGGAGTTAGTTAGGTTCCATAGAGTTCCTTTGTCCATCATCTCAAATAAGGTTACTCAATTTACCTCTTAGTTTTAAAGGTCATTTTAGAGAGGCCTTGTTACTCAAGTAAAGCTTAGCACAACTTTTCACCCCCAGACAGATGGTCAGGCCAAGAGAACCATACAAACTCATGAGGATATCTTGAGAGCTCGTGTGATTGATTTCAAGGGTAGCTGGAGTGATCACTTACCTCTTATTGAATTTGCCTGTTGTAACAGTTATCATCCAGCATTCAGATGGCTTCGTTTAAGGATCTTTATGGGTTGAGGTATAGATCACAAATTGGATGGTTTGATGTAGGTGAGGCTACGTTAACAGCGCCAAATTCAGTTCATGATGCAATGAAGAAAGTTTAGCTTATTTGAGAAAGGATGAATATAGCCCAGAGTCATCAGAAATCATTTACGGATGTTAGGTAGAAAGAGCTTGAGTTTGAGGTTGATGATTGGATGTTTCTGAAGGTTTCTCCCATAAAGGGAGTGATGAGGTTTGGAATGAAATGGAAGCTTAGTCCCCGATATATTGGTCCTTACAGGATTTTGAGGCAAGTTGGCAAGGTGGCATATGAGTTGGAACTACTAGTAGAGTTAGCTTCGGTGCATCCAGTTTACCATGTATCTCTATTGAAAAAGTGCATTGGTGACCTATCCTTAGTTGTTCCGGTGGAGAGCATTGGTGTAAACTATAGTCTTACCTGTCAAGAGGTTCTGGTTGATATATTTGTTCATTAGATTCGAAAGTTTAGGAATAAGGAAGTAGCTTCAATAAAGGTGTTGTGGAGAATTCAGCTTGCTGAGTGAGCTACATGGGAAGCCGAAGTAGATATGATGGCTAGATACCCGCATCTTTTCCCTTCCGGCTCAGTTCCAATATGAGGTATCAATTTTCTCCATAGAAATCTATTCTGTTTCATGTCAAGTTCATGTCTCTCAGTTCCTTTCATGTTATTACATTCATGTATGTTTGATGAAGTTAGTTTAGTCATGTATATTACCTTGGACTCAGTCACTCCATCAGTTCTAAGCTATAATTGTTCAGTTTTGAGATTGCAGTTCCTTCCCCAGCCTTTCAGTATGCTTAATCTTACATTCAAGAATGAATGTTCCCATAGAGGAGATAATGTAACACCCCAAAAGCTACTAAAATTAGACTCAAGGGTTGAATAAGAGAAATTAGGGAAATCTACACCAGAGTCACAAAATGACTCAAGGAACGAGTCGTTATTGGGAATAACAACTTGTTATGTGATTCATTGTAAGCTTCCAATTTAGGCCTCCTAGAAACAATGAGCCTGGCAACGACTCATTGGTGTATTCAACGGTCATTCTAAGCAGTCGTTGAGTGTAGTTTAGTAAAGGGTTGAAGTTGTTTCAGAGACAACGGGCAGATACAACAACCTGTTGGGGCGAGTGATGACCTATTGTATGGATCCATTGTCGGGAGTTTGGAAGCAAGGCAGGCGAGGAGCAGTGGTAACAAGGAAAGGAGTGATGAGTTGTTATTTTCTATAATGACTCATTATGATCATTCATTGGCTTGAGGATCAAAAGGGTACCTAGAATACCCGATGAAACAATGTATGGACCAACAAGTCATCAAATCCTACAATGACTCGTTGTATTAGTCGTTATAGCTGGCAGTGAGGTTTTTCATGCATTTTCCCAAGGGTTTTTTTTTTGTAATTTTCCAAGCTTCTATCTCTTCAATGACATCATTTTGATCCATGAAATGAGGGTTTTAAGAGGGTTTTTCCTAGTCTAAGTCATTAGGCTCCCATGCATGCATTGTATTGAATTTCTCTTCATAGATCAAACTAGAAATCCTCCTTAATTTCTTCCTCAATTCTCTTAGGCTTTCAAGAATAGTTTGAAAATTAGTTTACCCAAGTATATAGGGCTATGAATGGGGTATTTCTTCTGCCCTCATGCCCAAATTCCCT
>JACEIK010001302.1:136341-146403 GCA_018107945.1 Datura stramonium
GCGTGTAGAGAAGCCTTGGAAGTTGGGTCGAGCGAGGCCAGGTCGCACAGGGCCAGCGCGACGCGCCTGCCGGCAGGACACCGGCCAGCGCGGCGCCCCAGCAGCCTTGGCGCCCTTGGAAGTGCGACGCGCCAGCCCTCTTGGCGTGATGAGGGACACGACGCAGGGGATAGGCAGCGCGATGGGCGGTGCGGGGCGCCTCCCTGCCACCGCCCTAAGTATATAAATACCTCCTAAGTCAATTATAAGTAATTTTCCAACCACAAAATCATCCAGAGGAAGAGCAAAACGCAACTTTCAAGTGAATTTCGCCCGTTTAAGCTACGAAATGCCACCCGAATTCAAATTAACTTTGGGTATCGAAGTTTGAGGCTGCAAGGAGCGTTACTACGGAGTTATTTTCACAAAATTCGCCGACAAATCGTAACCCCGCCGAGCTAAAGTTGTCGTAATTGCTCCAAACTAATTTTTATACGATCACAGGCTTCAAGTAAGCATTTCTATGTTCATGACTTTCGAGAAATTACATGTTTTCGATCGTGTTTCGTTAAGTTCTAATATAGTTAATATTTATATATAAAGTTATCATTTTTAATGAATTTAGTACTGAAACTAGTTTCATTTTCCCAATAGTACGATTTCAATTGAGAAAAGTTATTGAATACGAATCTTATACTCGCCAGTTAAGAAAAAATCATCAATCCAGGTATGTTAAGTTGAATCCCTTCGGCAAGTTAGTTTTTTTAATATTGTGACTCTGTTTAAATCCCAGTAGGAAAATTAGAAGTATATTAATCATGATTAGTTGTTCTTATTAGCTGAGACCAGTATTCTACATTTATTTTGGGATTTGACGTGCCCTGTATAGCCCTCCATGACCAACCCTAGGGTTACTAGCTGTGTCGATTCCCTCCAGGGGCGAGATGACGTCGCTCTACGGAACGGTATGCCATACGCGAGGGATGAGGATGGGGTCCCAGGTCCTCATATGGTCCATTTCATGGATGGACTATTATATTCCATATCGGCACCACACCTTCGTCGAGCCTGGTGCCCGGAGTGCAGATATCAGGAGTCCACTAGACTCAGACACAACTACAATCAGGGCCCAAGCGGGTTCAATTGCAGACCTAGGGGACAGGTAGGATGACTACAGTTATTAGATGACTCAGCATGACCGTATTAGGGGTACATAGATTGAAATGTACCCACCAGGGCTTAGGTCGGCTCCTTTCCTCCGGAGGTTGTAGATAGAAGGTTTACTTCTTTTTATTGTACAATTTTGGGTAGGCCGGGGCCTTGTCTCGACAATCATATTACTCCTATAGGCTTGAAGATTGTTTCTATTTCCCTGTGGTTAGCTATTAGTAGTCGTGTGGGGCCCATATGTGTTTTAGTTTACGTGTTGGCTATGTGGGGGCCTTGTTTAGCTTTCAGTTAGTGGCCTTGTGGGCCATAGTTTAGCTTAGAACTGGATTTACTTTACAGTCATAACTAGACATCATGGTGGTCCTGTCGGCCCGCATAGGATTCCCTGTTATTTCCTATTTCTGGTTAGCTATTTTCCTTTATAGGTGGCTATAAGGCCTTGTCGGCCGAAGGTTGTATTTACAGCCGAGATATAGCCCGTTGTTTTCTTGATTTGGAGAGTAAGCCTGCACCAGGAGTGCACAGGCCTAGTTAAGTCAGTTCAGATCCTTGTAGGGCACCTGGTTCCGGTCATGCCTCCCAAGGTGGGGCATGACAAACGTGGTATTAGTGTAGGTCGTATCCTAGGGAGTTTTCAAGCCATGCTAAGTAGAGTCTTGTCTATGGATGTTTTGTGCACCACATTCTATAGGCAGGAGGCTGCGAGGCATTACGGTTACTCTTTTTTTTCTCTTCAAGTCGTGCAATAGCACGGTACGGTATAGGGTTGAGTTCTTAAGTTTACCACCTTATTTTATTTATAGAAAAATATCTGACCCACGACATACCACGATTGTCAAGGAGTTGGACATTGAAACAGGAGAGGGCACTTGTAGGGTTCGTCAGTCAAAGTCAGCCCGATCTAAGGGTGACAGTGAGACTTCATCTTAGTCTCCCCAGTCTCTTCTGCTAGGCCAGGAGTCGTCTAGAGCGGTGGATGTGTCGGCACCACCTACAGCAGTTTCTATTTCGACACCGTCAAATTATGACGTTAGGAGTGCTATTGTTATGCTAGCTCATATGATGGCTGCACAACGTCAGTCAGTGGCACCTGCAGTCGCGGAATCTTTAGGAGAACCGGGTAGTTTGAGGGTCCGAGAGTTTCTCGCATTGAGTCCCTCGAAATTTACAGGGACGGATCGGGATGAGGACCCTCAGGACTTTCTGGATCAATTACAGCGGATCTTTAGGGTGATTCATGACACACCTGCAGAGTCAGTTGAGTTAGCAGTATTTCGGCTTCGGGATATTGTGGTGTTATGGTACGAGAGTTAGGAAAGGTCCCAGGGTAGAGATGTGCCTCCGCCGACCTGGCCCAGTTTTTCAGAGGCCTTCTTTGATCATTATTTTCCGGACGAAATCTGCCAAGCCCGGCTAGATAAGTTTTTGCATCTGGAGTAGGGCTCGATGAGTATTCGAGCGTATGTTATGAGATTTGATTCCTTGGCCCGATATGCACTAGCCTTTGTGGATACTATGCCAGCCAGGGTACACCGGTTCATCATGCGGATGAATCCAGAATATGTGGAGACCTGTATTACAGCTACTCTATGAGAGGACATGGATATTTCCCGCATTCAGGCATTTTCATAGAATATCGAGGGAATTAGTCAGCGATAGCGGGAGATAGAAAGGGTAGGCCAGGAGTAGCACCGCAGGACTAGACCGAGTGATTTGTAGGAAGAATTTCAGGGCGGACCCAAACCATGATTATCAGATAGATCACCTAGACCCCCACCTCCACAATAGCAGCAGGGGAGTAGGTCTGGTCGCCGGGGTCGTCAGGGCCCGACAAGAGCTCACGACAAACAAGTTTGCAGCAGTAGAGGGGGTCAGAGCAAAGAAGGTTTACTATACCACTTTGCCATATCTGTAGCCGACATCACCCAAGGGCATGCAGTATGGTTCTACAACATGTTATACGTGTGGGTAAGAGGGTCATCTGATGAGGGATTATCTGACTAGGGGTCAGAGTGATTGGGACTGAAAGTATAGATCTTCAATAGCATCATGTGCCCCAGCATCTTTAGCAGGGCGTAGGCCCTTAGCTCCAGTTGGGAGAGGCCGAGGCATACCAGGGGCATCTAGTTTAGGCACCAATTCGGATCGCACTTATGCCTTATTGGGATGACAGGAGTCAGAGTCCTCGCCCAATGTAGTTATAGGTATGCTGGAAATTTTCTCTCATTCTATTTATATATTGATAGATCCAGGATCCACCATGTCTTATGTTACCCCACTAGTGGCCCAGAAGTTTGGTATTACGCCAGAATGGCTTTAGTGACCTTTTTTAGTGTCTACTCCCGTCGGTGACTCTATCATAGCCAAGAGGGTCTACTGAGGATGCACAATAAAGGTTGTTGGTCGTCAGACTTTAGCAGATTTGATAGAACTAGAAACGATTGATTTCGATGCAATTATGGGTATGGATTGGTTGGCGCCATGCTATGCCAATGTTGAATGTTGTACTAAAAATTTTCAATTCCACTTTCCAGGGGAGGAAGTACAAGAGTGGAAAGGTAATACAGCTAAACCGAAAGGTAGGTTTATTTCCTATCTTCAGGCGAGGAAGTTGATAGCAAAGGGCTATATCTATCACATTTTTAGGGTTCAGGATGTTCAAGAAGAATCTCCAACTGTTTAATCCATCCCAGTAGTCAATGAATTTCCAGATGTCTTCCCAGATGAACTTCCTGGAATTCCGCAGGAGCTGGAAATTGATTTCGCTATCAATCTACTACCAGGTACTCAACCAATTTCAATTCCTCCGTACTGAATGGCTCCTGCCAAGCTCAGAGAATTGAAAGAAAAGTTGAAAGATCTTTTAGATAAGGGATTCGTCGAGCCGAGTACTTCACCGTGGGGTGCGCCAGTCCTATTTATGAGAAAGAAGGATTGCTCCCTCCGCATGTGTATAGATTACTAGAAGTTAAATAAAGTCATTATTAAGAACAAGTATCTGCTTCCCAGAATAGATGACTTGTTTCATCAGTTACAAGGGGCGAAGTATTTCTCAAAGATTGATTTAAGGTCTGGGTACCATTAGGTTCGGGTTCGCGAGAGGGATATTCCAATGACCACATTCAGGACCAGGTATGGCCACTTTGAATTTTTAGTCACATCCTTCGGGTTGATGAATGCTCCAACAGTGTTCATGGATTTGATGAACAACATCTTTAGACAGTATCTGGACTTGTTTGTGATAGTATTTATTGATGATATCCTGGTGTATTCCCATTCAGAGGTAGATCACCGAGATCATCTACGAACAGTGCTCCAAATTCTCAGGGATGGCCAAATGTATGCGAAGTTTTCTAAATGTGAATTTTGGCTAAATTCAGTGGCCTTTTTGGGCCACATTGTGTCATATGCTGCTATATAGGTAGATTTGCAGAAGATTGAAGCAGCAAAAAACATGGCCTAGACCTACCACTCTGACTAAGGTACGAGTTTCCTGGGGTTAGCCGGGTATTACAAAAGATTCATGGAAGGATTTTCTATCTTAGCAGCACCTTTGACCAAGCTAACTCAGAAAGTAGCTAAATTTCATTGGACTGAAGCATGTGAACAGAGCTTCCAGGAGTTGAAAAACAGATTGACCTCAACACCAGTATTATCCTTCCTAGAAGGATCGGAGGGTTATGCAATGTACTGCGATACTTCAGGCGTCGGGTTAGGATGTGTTCTAAGGCAACATGGTAAAGTAATTGCTTACGCTTCTAGACAGCTGAGGAAGCATGAAAAGAACTACCCTACCCATGATTTGGAGTTGGCCGCAATAATTCATTCCTTGAAAATATGGAGGCACTATCTATATGGTGTCCACGTAGATATTTTTACTGATCATAAGAGCCTCCAGTATATTTTCACACAAAAAGAGTTGAATTTGCGGCAACGTCGCTGGTTAGAGCTATTGAAGGACTACTATATGAACATTTTATACCACCCAGGAAGAGACAATGCTGTAGTAGATGCCCTCAGTCGTAAATCCATGGGAAGTCTGGCATATTTGAAGCCCGAACAGAGGGAACTGGATCGAGAATTGCATCAATTATCTAGTTTAGCCGTCTGAATAGTAGATTTGGGAGATAGTGGAACAGTGGTCCAGAATACTGCAGTGTCATCATTGGTTGTAGAGGTGAAAGGACGGCAGTATGAAGACTCTAACCTAGTTCAGCTCAGAAATAAGGCTCAGCAAGGGGAAGTAGCAGATTTCAAGGTACCTGAAGATGGGGTTTTGAGGTATAGGGGTTGCCTTTGTGTGCCGGATATGGCAAGGCTTCGCTAGCAGATCATAGGCGAGGTAAATTATTCCCGTTACTCTCTTCACCTAGGTTCAACAAAGATGTATCATCATATAAAAGAGATTTACTGGTGGCTGGGAATGAAAAAGGAGGTAGCAAAATTTGTAGCACAATGTCCTAATTGCCAACAGGTGAAGGCAGAACATCAATGACCCGGTGGGTTAACACAGGAGATAGCAGTGCCTACATGGAAATGGGAAGTTATAAATATGGACTTTGTAAATAGGTTACCCCGTAACCGATGCAGATTTGATTCGATCTGGGTAATTGTTGACTTGTTGACGAAATCAGCTCATTTTCTGCTAGTAAGGGCTACTTTCTTAGCTGAAGACAATGCTGAACTGTACATCAGAGAGATAGTCTGATTGCATGGTGTTCTGTTATCAATTATTTCCAACAGGGGAGTGTAGTTTATAGCTAAATTTTGGCTATCCAATCAGAGGGGCCTGGGAACGTAGGTTAATCTGAGTACGGCTTTCCATCCTCAAACAGATGGGCAGGAAGAACGTACAATTCAGATGCTCGAGGATATGTTACGGGCGTTTGTGCTGGATTTTGGTGGCAGCTGGGATGAACACTTACTCTTATTGAATTTGCTTACAATAACAGTTACCATTCAGCGATTCAAATGGCGCCTTATGAGGCCTTATGTGGGAGGAAATATAGATCTCCAGTTGGTTGGTTCGAGGTAGGAGAATCGGGATTAATTGGACCAGATATTATCCATCAGTCAGAAGAAAAGGTGAAGCTTATCAGAGAACGCTTGCTAACAACTCAAAGCCGCCAGAAATCCTATGTTGATGTGCGGCGGAGGAACTTGGAGTTTGACATAGGTGAGTAGGTATTTTTCAAGTTTCACCGATAAAGGGCGTGATGAGATTTGGTAAAAAGGGAATGCTCAACCTGAGTTTTATTGGACCTTATCGAATCCTCCAGAGAGTAGGCCAGGTAGCATACGAGCTAGATTCGCTTTCAGAATTAGAATTTGCTCATCCGGTCTTTCATGTGTCAATGCTAAGGAAATGCATAGGGGATCCATCCCGAGCTGTGCCAATTGAGGACGTCCAGATTACAGAGGAGTTAGCTTACGAAGAAGTCCTAGTGGCCATATTAGATCAGCAGGTTCGTAGGTTGAGGACTAAGGATGTTGCCTCTGTTAAAGTACTATGCAGAAACAAGAATAGAGAAGAAATGACTTGGGAAGCTGAGGACGACATGAAATCCAGATACCCTCATTTGTTCCAGGCGTAGTCTAAATTATGTTGTTAAGGTAAAAATGTTGATTTAATTGTGGATTATTGTTTTATGTTGCATGAATTGTTTAGTTGATTATAAATACGGTGATGAAAGGGATATTGTGATGGCATATAAAATATCTGTACTGGACTTTTCTGCGTTTTAGGATTTTTGGATAGTCCATATTAAAGGGGAGACTTCGCCAAAAATTTTCCAAGATAATAGTTGAAAGAATTGAATTCCTAGAAGTTAAATTTGACATTCGAGGGCGATTTAAATTTGACATTCGAGGGCGAATGTTCCTAAGGGGGTGAGGATGTTACACCCCGTAAAAGTTAACGATTAGTAGGCGTACATGTGGATTTGAATTAAATAGGGAGAGCACGACGTGTGTATGAAGCCTTGGAAGTCGGGTCGAGCGAGGCCAGGTCGCACAAGGCCAAGACGACGCGCTAGCCGACAGGACACCGGCTAGCGCGGCGAACCAGCAGCCTTGGCGCCCTGGACAGTGCGACGCGCCAGCCCTCTTGGCGCGATGAGGGGCACGACGCGGGGGCAAGGCAGCGCGGTGGCGGAGCGGGGCACTCCCCCTGCCACCGCCCTAAGTATATAAATATCCCCTAATTCAATTGTAAGTCATTTTACAACCATCAAATCGTCCAGAGGAAGAGCAAAACACGTCTCAAATTAAATAGTGAATTTCGCCCGTTTACGCTATGAAATAGTGAATTTCGCCCGTTTACGCTATGAAATGCCACCCAAATTCAAATTAACTTTGGGTATCAAAGTTTAAAGCTGTAGGGAGTGTTACTATGGAGTTATTTTCACGAAATTCACCCAACAAATTGTAACCCCGCCGAGCTATAGTTGTCGGAATTGCTCCAATCTAATTTCTATATGATCACAGGCTTCAAGTAAGCATTTCTCCCTTTTGGACTTTCGAGAAATTACGCATTTTCGACCGTGTTTGGTTAAGTTGAAATATACTTAATATTTATATATAAAGTTATCATTTTTGCCGAATTTAGTACTGAAACTAGTTTTATTTTCCCAGTAGTATGATTTCAATTGAGAAAAGCTATTCAATATGAACTGATACTTACTAGTTAAATAGAAATCATCAATCCAGGTATGTTAAGGTGAATCCCTTCGGCAAGTTAGTTTCTTTAATATTATGACTCCATTTAAATTCCAGTAGGAAAATCAGAAGTGTGTTAATCATGATTAGTTCTTCTTATTAGCTTAGAACATTATTCTACGTTTAGTTTGGGATTTTACTTACCCTATATAGCCCTCCATGACCAACCCTACGGTTACTAGCTGTGTCGACGCTTGCCAGGGGCTAGATGCGTCACCCTATGGAGCGTTATGCCGTCCGCAAGGGACGAAGATGGGGTCCCAGTCCTCATGCGGTTCATTCTATGGCTGGACTATTATATGTCGTATCGGAACCACAACCCCGACGAGCCTGTTTCCCGGGGTGCAGATATCAGAAGTCAACTAGACTCAGACACAACTGCAGTCAGGGGCCGAGCGGGTTAAGTTGCAGACCTAGGGGATTGGTAGGACAGCTGCAGTTATTAGATGACTCATCATGACTATATTAGGGGTACATAGATTGAAGTGTACCTGGGCCCCGAGTGGGTTATTCTGTGCTGGTTGTACCTTCCATCTTATGGGGGTCAGGTAAGGTTCTTATATGCATTATTCATTCATAGACTAGGCGGCAGGAAGGTAAGTGTTCAGGTTATATTTCCATCTCTTTCACTCAGTTACTTTCAGCTTTATTTTTAAGTTCTATTCATTCAATTTCAGTTATTGCCTTACATATTCGGTACATATTATATTGACGCCTGAGCTTGGAGTGCTGCATTACTTTCCTGTAGGTGCAGATACACGAGGAGCTGGTCCCTCTTAGCCTTCAGCCAGGATTGTTAGAAAGGTCTGCTCCTTTGCTCTGGAGCTTGTAGATAGAAGGTTTACTTCTTTTGATTGTACAGTTTTGGGTAGGCCGAGGCCCTGTCCCGTCCATCATATTACTCCTAGAGACTTGCTGATTGTTTCTATTTTCCTGTGGTTAGCTATTGGTGGTCGTGTGGGGCCCATATGTGTTTTAGTTTATGTGTTGGCCGTGTGGGGCCTTATTTTTCTATCAGTTACAGGCCTTGTCGGTGATAGTTTAGCTTAGCACTGGATTTACTTTACAGTCATAACTAGACATCATGGTGTTCTTGTCTGCCCGCATAGGATTCCCTGTTATTGCCTGTTTCTGGTTAGCTATTTTCCTTTACAGGTGGCTATAAGGCCTTGTCGATCGGAGGTTGTATTTACAATCGAGATGTAGCCTGTTGTTTTCTTGATTTGGGGAGTAAGCCTGCACCAGGAGTCCACAGGCCTAGTTAAGTCAGTTCAGATCCTTGTAGGGCACCAGGTGCCAGTCATGCCTCCCAAGGTAGGGCGTGACACTCTCAACTTACGATTCCATGATTTTGACTTATGAAGTCTATTTTAGTATGTATGATTTTGTGATTTTGGCAAGCCTATGCAAGTTAAGTATGCTTATTATGATTTTACCCATGTTTAACAAGATCAGTTTATGATATGATTTGGAGTCAAGATTCACAATTTTAAGATTTAGGCTAAGTTTTGAGAATATAATTATATAAGCAATATGAATTTTTTGGGAGTAGTGTCTAGCACCGAGTATTCCAGGGGTTCCGAGGCTGCCCGATCTCAAAAACTACGCGCCAATGTAGTTATATATTTTGAATCTCTCAAGAGAGTGCTTCCCCCGCCCGAAGGCAGACCATGATATTAGACCTTATTCGTCCTTTGCCCTGGCAAGGCTTAGGATGGCTCTCCTCCACGTGGTCAAGACGTGGGATCATCATGCGCTAATACATGGTGGTTGTCGGTTATGACGAGTCTCCCATTGTTCCTCATAATTTTAGTTACTCATGTTTATGACTTATGATATTATGTTTTATAGCATGTTTCACCCCATGATAAATTTATGAGCTTTTACTTATGATTTCAAGCATGAAAAGTCATCTGATTTCTATTTCTAAATCTAGAGTCATTATGTTCAGTTATGATGTGTTGTATTTATTTATTTATTCTGGTTATTTTATTCAATATGTAGCAATGTAAACGAACACTGCTAATAGTGGAATGGGGTCTGGGGTGGGGTTTTTCTTTTGGTTTCTTACTTTACTGCATCCGATTATCTAACATAGGAATTATGTCCATAAGAAATTAATTAAACCAATGATGTATGTGTAATTAGAAAACATGCTTATAGGGTTTCCATAATGTATACGACGATAGAAATCAT